>JAOWBP010066403.1:0-33176 GCA_028571105.1 Tragopan temminckii
TCCTTCCTTCCTTCCTTCCTTCCTTCCTTCCTTCCTTCCTTCCTTCCTTCCTTCCTTCCTTCCTTCCTTCCTTTTTTTGAATAAAAAGAGCATTTTGACTCATTCAAATGAATTATATCAATTCTTCAGTTTTGGGGTTTCCAATGAATTTTTGTTTACTGTTTTTATGATCTGTCTGCCTTTATATGAACCTCCTTTCTCTCCGGGCTCTCCAATAAACTTGCTACTGCTGTTTTTCAGTCCTAATCCTGGGAGTAATGATTGCATAAGCAATTCAAATTGTCATATTTTCATAATTTATATGATTTTTAAATTAACTAATTTACTTCTAGCTACTTGACTATTATTGTCCCGTTCAGTTTTCACTAAACAAGAAAGCTGTATCTCATCTGTTACTGCAAATTCATTTTTATTCCTGAAGGGAGAGTTGGACTGGATGACCTTTTTAAAAGTCCCTTCCAACTCAAACGATTCTATGATTCCATGATTCTAATACTGGTATTAGAGGACAGTAGTGAAATGTCTGTCACACTTTTTGTCCACCAACTCCTTCATTCAACTGATAGTCTCAGATGTCTGCTTCCTAAACTTTGAATCGAGTTCACAGAACAGCATATCCCTTGCCATGTACTACTGCCATATACTATTACTCACCTCCTTAATCTCTTCAGACTGGCAATTTTAGATGTGACTGACTAGTTTGTAATTCTCATGTCACCTTCACTACTGACTGACTTTGTCAGCTGATGTGCACACAGTGCTCCTGTGCATTTGTTGGAAACACAATTTCCTAACAATTTCTTCTAGAGTGAAATTTCTTCTGATTTGACATATTAATATCTTTTCCAGTGAGAAGTGTATTGTCAGTACATGACACAGTATCACAATACAGCTGGGTGGGCTCTAGATTCCGTCCTATCAGTGGAAGGACCACTGTCTCAGAAGCAGAGCATATCTGGTAAAATTTCATACTACCAATCTGCTTCAGAAGCCAGTGTCCATTTAGAAGCAAATTAGCTTAGGTGCTACATGAAAGTGCACTGGGAAAAAATGTTTATCTCAAGACTTCTATATTCCATCCTAATTTACTTTGTCAAATGCATGCAGAATTTCTACAGATATGTGTAGTTATCCTTCACTATCAGCAAAAGGAAGCTACTTATACTGAGCAAGGAACATTCTTTGCTCAGGCAAACTTCTTAAGGACAAGGTTTCTTGATTATCAGACTATAACTGCATTTCAAGTGACATATTTATTAGATACTGCTTATATCTTTAACCTTCCCTTCTTCAGAATGAAGAATTTCAAACCTTTCTTACCACATTTTTAAGTGCAAATAGTGAAATGCTTGTAGCAATACATCTTTCATAGGGAATATGGCCATCTACAAGCTGAAGATATGCAGAAAGAGACAGACAACACAACAAGACTGGCTTTCTAGGTGATTACTTAGAAAATTAACAAACCTGGTTCATGCCACAGGCATTATATAACTGGTGAAGACCCTCTCACAGATGAATTATAAAACTTGCAGGAACAGGATAAGATCAGAAAAAATTAAAGAACCAAAAAAACCCACCATTTTTTTGCACCTAATGACACACAGATTTGTAGCAATTTCTTAACCCAATGTCAACTACCAGTATTATCCAGCACAAATCCAAAGACAAGGTCAGAATGTTTAACCCATCAGGTATGGCTCTGTAATACAGACCACACTCAAGAGACTGAAGAAGGACAAACTGAAAGAAAATAAAACAATCAATTTCCTAGGTGATATATTGTAGGGTTTTATCTATTTTGGTAATGTGGTACCTGTAAACTGTGTGGCATCTAGTCTCAGCAATATAATGCAGATACTTCCAGGTCCTCAAGGACACGCTATACAACTGCAAGTTGTAATTATGATGATGGGTAGTGTAATTGTAACAAGTAGTATAATGATTGATGTTTCACGCCTGTCAATAGCCAAGAAGCATTTGGATAAAGACCTCAATAATATGCTTTAACTTATGGTTAGCCCTTAAGTAGTCAGGCAGCTGGACTTGATTTTTATAGGTTCTTTCCAACCAAACAGCTCTGTTCTGTTCTGCTCTATTCTATATTGTTCTAAACTCATTTTTCTAGTGGAAAGCCTCATTATCATGGTGTCTACCTGGACAGCGCTAAGTAGGGTTTGTACACATTATGAAAGCATAACTGAGCCAAATTCATTCCAGAAATAATTCACCATGACAAGCTGTAGATTACAATTGACAAAGATGGACTTATCACATTATGTTCTACATAACACATTTTTGAATTGTGATGACATAGTAACTTCTGCCAGTACTTAAAAACAGAAAGGGTTTAAGAAAATTAAAACAATTATGACAGTTGATAGAATAAATAGAACAATCGCTTGGTAATAGAGGAGATAAAGTCCAGAACCATATGGTGAGCCATTCTGATCCTATAGCTAGGTATTTCAGAGATTCTACTGTCACACCACTCTTAATGCTTTCTCAAAACAGCAACAACAACAACAACAAAAAGCAAACAAAAAAGAAAATGAACAATTTTTTACATTCATTTTTCATTTTTCAATTTCAGAGATAATGATAGTTCTAAGTTAGCATGTATATAAAACCAAACCAAAACAAAAAAAGGCAGAAAAATACCAACCAAAACAACCACAACCAGGTAAGACAGATTGAGCCTGAACTTTGCTGATGACCTAATCAGTCCTCAGGTAGTTATCCTTCTCTTGACTGTACTGTTGATATAATATCCCTGCTGTAAAGAGAACACACTGAGCATGCAGTCAGCACTGCAGCATGTTCAGTTCGATAATTAGATAATTCCCAGATGTGACAGCATTCTCAGTGCATTTTTCAAACTGTTCTTTTATTTGACTTCTGTACTCTTTAATATCGGGCACTGCACTAGCTCTCTGTACTAAGGTCCCTCTTCACCCACACAGCAAAACCTGTTGTTTTCAAGGAATTCAGAAAATCATCTGCTATTTGTAAAACACACATAGTCTCTGGTCTTTACTAATATGGTTGATAATGAAGGAAAAAAAAGAAGACTGATGTTTTAAAATGAGGGAGAGTTTCAGCAAATGCTATCGAGTGGATTTACAGAAAAATATTTGAAACTCTTCCAGTAGAAAAGACTAGTGCAAGAAGTTTTAAAATGCAGTTATAAAACTAGAACTGCAGCTAATTTATGCTTTATAAGAAGAAACATTCAAATTTGGTACTGATATTTTGACAGAAATTATCCAAAATTATTTGAACACTTAGTGTGAAGTCTGGACAGACCAGTTACACAACACATTTAGACAAAGCTCAGATCTGTAGAACTCCTGACTTTGCCTTATGTATTATAAACCATTAAATTTGGTTTTACTAAATCAAATTCCATGAGCAACTAAAAAATGCTAGTATGTACATATTTACACATACTAATTTATAGGAATTCACATTGGATACATATTACTGTATTCAATGAGGAACTTATCCTTAGTAACAGCTTACTAGAGAATCATACACTCTCAGCAACTAAGAAGATTTTCGTTTAATGAAACAGCACAATTCGTTACACATTTTACTGCAGAGCATCATTAATAAAATACTGCTGCACTGGCCCTTCTGGGAACTCAAGTCTGACAGCAGTAGTTAATTGCCTTCAAGAGCAACATGAGCAGCCTTGGTGAGGCTGCAGCATCTTTTCCTCCAACCCAATGCATTAGGCTGCAACAGAGGACAGACTGAACAAAACACAGGTATTGTTTCCCTATTTTTTACTAGCCACCTAGCAATCACTCCTCACGAAAGATATTATCATGTATATTGCCTATCTTTCTTATCCTTCTATTGTCTATTCACTTATCCTAGGAAAAGCATTCAGAGATAAGATCACGGCTACCAAAACTTATCCTGCTGAACCTCTGTGCATTGATGTGTTATGAAGAGGAAAGCAGAAAATCCTAATAATCGAATACAAAGCGAGGGAAAGCTTACTGTCTTTTAATGGATAAACAAAGCAATAAAAAAGAAAGATGTACTTTAATGGCAAACACAATACACAATGAACACATTTCTTTCACAGCATATATACCCCATCTACAGAAAGAAAAGAAAATGCCACATTCAGGCAGACTTAAAATTGACATTATTTCTAGACACAACACAAATGGGAGACAATTCAATAAGCTTTGGGATAAAGCAATAAACACCAGTCAGCCTCAACTGACCTAGCAACACCTTGTGAGATGTATGAACTTCTCTGGTTTTTATTACCAGAAACTCAACTTGATAGAGGAGAATTTGTTTTACTTTGTTTCATAACGTTGTACCTAAAAGATGTATATCCGGTTTTATAAAAACGAAATTTTAGTTTACACTAAGTAAAGTAAACCCTAAAAGAGGTATGCTGCTTAATTACAAATCTAGTGAGAAGGTCAATCCTTTGATTACTAGTATATGGTTCGCCTACTGACCCCCTCCATATTCTTATCTCTAAATCAGAGGGATATGTGTTTGAAGGGTTTACTGCTTGATGCATAAGGAATCTGTTGGATGGTTCATCTGGGACCAACACTCTTTAACCTCTTTATCAGTGACATAGACAATATGATCAAGTGCACTCTTAGCAGGTTTGCAGAGGACACCAAGCTGAGCAGTGCAGTTGGTATGGCAGAAGGAAGAAATGTCAGCCAAAGGGACCTTGACAAGCTCAAAAGGTGGGTGCATGTTAACCTAACGATGTTCAATAAGACCAAGTGCAAGGTGTTGCTTTTGGGCAGGGGCAGTCCGAGACACATGTACAGAATGGGAGAAGAATTCATTGAGAGTAGCCCTGCCAAGCAGGATAGAGGGATCCTGGGAGATGAAAACCTTAACATGAGCCAGGAGTGTGTGCATGCAGGCTGGAAGGTCAACTGTATCCTGGACTGCAACAAAAGAGGGGTGGCTAGCAAGGCAGGAAGGTGATCGTCTTTCTCTACTTTGTCCTCATGAGGCCTCACCTCGACTACTGTGTCCAGGCCTGGGGCCCCCAACTCAAGAACAATGTGGAGATTTTGGAGAGGGTCCAGAGGAGAGCCATGAAGATGCTCAGAGAGTTGGAACACTTCTCCTGCAATGACTGGTTGAGGGAGCAGGACTCGTTCAATCTGGAGAAGAGAAGGCTCTGGGAAGACCTCATTATGGCGTTCCAATATTTTGAAAGCGATTATGAACAGGAAGGAAATAAATTTTTTACATGAGTAAGTAGTGATAGGACAAGGGGAGACGGTTTTAAATGAGGGGAGATTAAGAACAGGTTTAAGTGAGGGGAATGGAATAGATAGCAGGGGAAAGTTTTCCACCGAAAGAGTATTTAGGTGCTGGAGTATGTTACCTGGAGAGACTGTGGATGTCCCACCCCTGGAGTTGTTCAAAGGTATGCTGGCTGGAATTCTGGGTAGCCTGATCTACTGCTTGATCCAAAGTGGCTGGAAACCCTTTGAACTTGATGGTCTTTGAGGTCCCTTCCAACCTAAGCCATTCCATGATTCTATGATTCTATGAAATAGCTAATTGCTTCTTTTATCATGATTAACTTTGCATTGTTTTGTTCACACGTGGCACAATGAGACTGCCACTCAGAAAGACAAAGACATTATCCACAATGTCCTTGTGCTCCTGGAAGTCTACCAAGTGCAACCTTGACAACCTTCTGTAATGAGGTGACTGGCTGGGTGTCCGAGGGTACTGCAGTGGGTGTTGCATGCCCTGATTTCAGCAAAGCCCTTGACGTGGTTATCCAGATACTCACTGTAGCCATGGGGAGGTCTGGCCTCTGTACGGACAAGGTGAGGAGTTGATCTGCAAAAGAGGTCCTGTGTGGCTTCAAATTGCCAAGAGCAGCAGTGCACCTGCAAAGCAGAGCAGTACCTGTACCACCACCACTGAGACTGCAGGCTCAAGGTCTGGGCTCCTGGCACAGGAAAGACCCTGGTATGCACAGGTGAGTTCAGCAGAGGGTCATTGTGATGGCCAGGGCTAAAGAATGTCGCTGAGAGATCTGTGTTTCATCAGCCTTAAGGAAGAGATGAACAGGAGACTCTGCTGATGGCTTCAACCATCTCATGGGGATGGGGAGGTATAAGAAAGAGAGAGAGGGAGAGACTCAGAAGTGCATGACAGTAGGATGAAAGGTAACAAGCACAGGTCAGGACATGGGAAATTCTGACTCAATATAATGAAAAATTCCTTTGACCATGAGAAGGTGGTCAGACACTAGAGGAGGACGCCAGTTTGAGCTGTGGCATCTCCATCCATGAAGATCCTAGAAATTCAATAGAGCGAAGCCCTGAGCAATACAACCTATGTGAACCAACTTGGAGCAGGATGGTAGGCTAGCTGAACTCCTGCTGTCTCTTCCAACCTCCCTGATTCTGGAATTATACGTAATCAGTAATTAGCCGGTAGTTCCTCTTGACCTGGAAATGTATAAAAATGTATAAAAACCGCAGCAGCTTTTGCTGTTTTCCATTGTATGAACAGCACAAATCAAAGGACAGCCTAAATATTTTTATATTCATCACATATCCTCCTTCTTCAAATGAAAGAATAAAAGAGAAAATATTTTTACAACTCTACTTACCTCTCACTTAGTTCAATGTCCTTTAGTTGTATACCTGTTGTAACTGCCCTTTGCATGATACATGTCAGTAAATGTATTTGTATGGATTTAAATTATGGTGCATCAAGGGCAGGATGGATATTAAAAGTAAAATGAAAACTGTCAGCTGTCTAATTTGGTGTGTTACATGATACTTCAATAGCATTAATGTAATTCTGGTTTTCATTCTAACTTTTCTGAAAGAACAAATGGCCTGGATATTGCATATTTGTATGGCATGCTACACAATATGTTTCATAGAAACAATTCTGTAGAACCACTGTTGTGTTGAGTGTCTTCTCAAATGTGGAAAAAAAAAGACCCAAGCTGACACTAGATGCTTGCAAAGATAATATAAAGACTCTCACTTACTTTCACAGTACGTGCCTGCAGGCTCTGCTTTAGCAGATGATTTTGGGAGATACCATTACCAAATCTCCTTCACCGATATCACTCTAGACATCTCAGGGAAAACAAAAGAAGGTGTATCTCTTATTGTCGCTAGTAGTGCACAGCACTGCAGAAGTTCTCCCGTGTGCTTCAGCGAAACATGAAATTTAATGTGGATGGAGGGAGGAAAGGAGTCAGCTGTGAGGAAGCTTCTGGCTAACAAATGTGACTCACAAATGACTGGTTTTTCTCATTCTGGTAGTTCCAAAGTAGCAAAACACTTCAAAGTTAGAGAATGAAAAGTCAAAGAATGCAAAGTGCAGTAGGCACTAGTAGAACCATCCCTCAGCTCAATCGTTTTTTCATCAGTTATTTTATGACACCATGGAGTGCTTGTAACTGCCTTCTGAAATCTCTTTCTAAAAGTTTCAGCTAGGGTAGGTTATGTTACCATTAAAGAAACAGACTTTCATTATTCAAATATATTTCCGAGAAAGAGAAATGGGAAGGTGATCAGATTTACACATTAAGAACATAAATTCTACACAGTTTACACATGGTTTGAGGATGTTGTGTAGAACAAGGAAGGAAGCCTTACTGGTTACCACAAATATACATGCCCAAATCTATTTGATCTTCTGTTCTATATTCCATACAAGCGAAATGCCAGATTGTTCATTATATTTGTTGAGCAAAAGTACACTGTTCACAATTTGGCATTTCATGAGTAAGCTTAACCTTTCCCCATCCTCTCTCCTCCACTGCATCACCTACTTTTCTTCCTTACTTAGTGTCTCAGACATCTGAAAAGTTTTACATTAACATTTTTAATAGACTCATGAGATACTGAAGGAAACTCAGTTATCCATCAACTCTCTTTGTGTGGCCTTCCCGTGAAAAGAAGGCTTTGATAGGCAAAGAGGTCTAAGTGAATCAATTTGTATTTTCTGGATTAGTGCACTTAATTTTGTAAGGTCTGTGCAACTTGCTGCTCTTGGCCATTACGTATATACAGCTAGCTATTTTTAAAACTTCATGAGTTCATAATTGCTGCAGTAAACTGTCGTGTGTTCACATCCCAGCATTTGATTTCTTAACATGCTAGGTATTGACAATGTTGTCCCACCTAAAACTTCAGGGGAAAAACTTCCTGGGAAAAATTCAAGTGAACGTAATGGCATTCTGTTAAAATTATTTAGGAAACCAGTTCACACAAGAATGCACCCATTCTTTTTTTTTTCTTTTCTTTCCTTTGACAGCCAAGTCCCATCATCCCTTTGGAAGTTTGGTCATGCAACAAGGTCTACAAAAATGGCTTTTTGGACTGAATTTAATGAAGAGGAAATCATGTTAAAAACTACGTTAAAAAACCAGAACCCAACCCTCAATGCGCATTTAAATCAAACAAGCAAACAAAATTTACTCCAGTAAGTCTCAAAAAGCAAACTTTCTTCTCTAGTGACTATGGCAGTTTCAGAACATCCTATAAATGTAACCTAAAGGGTGTTTCTGATTGTTGTTATTCAGCTTAGCTGTGGGGAAAAAAAAAACCAAACAAAAAAAACACAAAACAACAACAACAACAAAAAACAATAGGCAGAGCTTCCTTGGGTAAAAACCACCGTGTTTCACTGCCTTTAAGGCTGATTTGCATCACCTATATATTCAAGCCAAACTTTCTACCATTTCATTAACTTCTGCGGCATTCCCAAGCATTCACTCACTTCTTAGTGCTGCTCAGAGAATAAACAACCCTGTCATTAAACACTGAAATTATGATGTGAAGAACTCTTAGACAGAATGATAGACTAAAAATTATAGGGTTTACGCTTTATAAATTCTCCCTATTTTGTATATGCATGATTTCCCTCATCTAAAAGATGGTTCTAAGAGTCTTCACAGAAGAGTATACCTAAGCACTATATTTTTAGAAATCATGCATTCACAAAATTAAACAACTTCATTCTTGAAATGACGATGACACTACATAGTGATAAAAAGGAAGAAGAAATTACCCAGTACAGTGAAATTCTCAGTTCAAACAAGGCAAACAAATTAAAAAAAAAAAAAGCAAAGTCCTACACCTAGGGAACTCGTGATGTTTTAAAAATAGTGCTGTGCATGTATGTAGTGGCACAAAGAAGAGAGCAAAGCACACAGCCCTTAAAAAAAGCCATGCACCCACACAGGCTGAAGTCCTACTGGAAAAGTTGACAAAGAGAGATACCTGCAGCAATAAATGCTAAAGGCTACCTGGAGTAGAGTGTTGCCAGCAGGTGGAGGGAGGTTGCCCTTCCCCTCTGTTCAGCTCTGGCAAGACACATCTGAAATGCTGTGTTCAGCTTTGGGCAGCCCAGCACAAAACAGACATGGACTTGCTGGAAACTGACCAGCACAAGGCCACAAAAATGAAGACGGAACTGGAGTGATACTCGCATGTAAAGAAGCTACTGAGAACCAGAACTTTTCAGCCTGGAGGAGAGAGGGCACTGATGAGGCAACTAGAGTCTTCTCAGTGGTAATGAGAAAACGCTTCATCTGAACACATGAAAGTACTTTTCTACTGCCAGGGTATTTGAAGACATGAACCATTACCCAGAGATGCTGTGGAATCTCCACTCTTGGAGACACACAACATGGAACAGGGCATACTATTGGGCAACTGACTCTGCTTTAAGCAGGGAGGGTTGGACCAATGATGCCATGTGGTGTCTCCAAATTAAGCCTTCCTGTGATTCTGTAAAAGGACACTCTCACTGCAATGTGTAATACATCAGTGAAGTTGCTAACATTGTATTTCTCCATTGTATATTTTAAGGTGATGTTAGCTGATCTACAGATAAGAAATATTTTTTTCCAGACCTTAAATCAACGTGATTTCAACATTTTAGTTAATTTATACCCATGGTGAATTAGGATTCTATATAAGTCTTGGCCTTCAAGTAAATACGGAGACTGTTTCTGGATTACTTTTAAAACTTTTTCTAACTATACTCTGTCATCTTTGGAATCATAGCATGGGTATCCAATCACTGACATGTTCTGTGTATCAGTATAAAACAGTGATTCCTTACTTGTTCTAAGTGTGGCAGAATGCTGTGTGCATATCTGGCATGGAGGAGCAAGAAAAGAGGAAGAAAGATAATGATATTTCAATAGACAAATGCATATTGAAGAGACTTCTGCATGGGACTAGTCCAGTATTCTGCTCAAAAGCTGCAAATCAGGTCAAGCTGGTCTGAGTCTTTTTTGGTCAGATATTGAAGACAGTCAGGTGCCCCCCAAAAGGGCAAGCAGAGAATGGGGAACAAATCTATCTCTGCCACTAAATAGTACATTAAATAATGAATTTTATCTGGAAACAAGAATTGGCAACAATTTCAGGAAAGCGGGAAATTTGGAACCAATTAAAAAAGCAATTCCACCACACAATAAACAATTTACTGTTGTGAAACACCACTGAAACCAAGGAATTAATTAAAACAGCAAAATGTAGTGGGCAGACTTTGAGCAACACTACTCTGAATTGCAACTATCAGTGCTGAAGTACACTTTATAAGAGATATATCGAATACCACTTTCCAGGTAACTTCCAGCAATAAAAAGATTCTACAGATATGTAGCTTGTGGAGGTGACACAGGAAAACACCTGCTAATTTCATCGCAGCAGTATGTCTTGCCTCTTGGTGCAGTCAATAGCAAGCACAGACCTTTACTAATAGAGATGCAAACCAGACAAAATGAGGCAATCCAGTTTTCCTTAAATATTTCCAGATGGATGTGAAATGCTGCTGGCGGCTTTGTTCTGAGAACAAATATAATTACCTCCATGTTCTTTTTTTTTTTTTTTAATTATTATTAATTAATAAAGTATCAGCAACTTGACAATGAAGCAAGCACAGATATACAAGAAGTTACTTTTCCATAAAGACCACCAAACTCTTCCATAGCTCCATGTAGGAAAGTCTTACTGTAACTATCTGCCTAGTAATATCATCGGATGATAATATGATTTGACTTTTGTTTTATTTCACCACTACTTTGTTTAGGCTGCATCCATTGCTAATTAATGCATTTTGACTTCAAAAACAGAAAGAACAAAAGATCTTTCATCTGTTGCAACCGTTGATTCAGTTGCATCTGTATGTTGCCTCCTACTAGATATTCCCAAGAGAAATGCTTCCTTTGCAGATGGGGTAGAGCAAACACTACAGTAACCAGCAGGTTAGGAACAGAATTTGAGAAGGAAACACTCCTCTTTTAGAAGCTCAGTAGACCAACGATTCTATTTAAATAACAATAGATCCCTCCCTACAGAAACTGAGGCTTTTAACATTTTTTTCTAAGTTAAATATCACAATTAGGCATAAACACCACAGCCCATTACACAATCCGTTTGCAGTAATGTGGCAAGCTGCCTACTGTTTAGACATGCATGCTTCCTGGTGTATTAATTCTGTACAGGATATCACTTGCATGCTAATACTAACCTCAAAAATGAAAAAAGCACTTCCCTATCATATGCCATTAAATTATCTAAACTTCAGTATCTACAAATGTCCTTCTTAGTATGAACTACCCACTACAGCTTGGAAGATTTCCATTGCCAATGCATTCTGCCACCTGTTTAATGTGGATGACAACATGGACTTAGGCAAAGATTGAGCTAAACACAGATTGGTCATGTTTATTGAGCATGGTCTTCCATTTGATCAGAGAGTACCTTGTTTCAGCTTTCTGCATTGGTTTTGAGGCTCCTGAGGTTCTATTGCTCATTCAGTTGTGTTTCTATAATCATACTCTTTCCTTCCATGCTAGTTATCTCACATCGGAGGAAAGGACTGTCACAAAGATGTAACAAAGATTATAGAAAAGGTTCTCTCCTAAATTCTACTCGGTATCTAGATTGAATGCTTGTGTTTTCTTGTGTATAATGGAAATGGATCCTATTTTGCTGTTCTACTGAATGAAATCAGAAATAGTGAACCCCAGGAAATGCCAGAAACTTACTGGGAAAAATGAAGCTAAAAAAATCACTTTCTGGATTTCCTCTTCCTCATTCACAATGATTAAGGGCATCTGCACAGGCACCAGATGCTCATTTACCACCCTCCAAGGTGTGTGCAATCCCAGCTAATTAGGAGGTCTTCCTGCCACTACAAATACACCACTTCTATAAAGCTCATGCAAGACCTCCAAGTTTGTACAGAGCGTCTTCTGAGTCACCCTGCAGGACTAGGAAGATTTGATCACAATCCTGTGTCACATCTCAAGTATATTGAATGGCAAATACACTATGTGAAACAACGCTAAACAGCTTTTCTGTCTATAGGTTCTACACCAATCTGTCTGCTCTTAGATGTTACCTCCTCAGTGGCTCATCCTGAGCATGCCTTTGTAAACACCACAGAACTGTCAGGAAAGACTCAAAAGTGCAGATAATTTTTGAAGAGAGGAAGCATTAACATATTTTTCCATCATGGAATATGAGTGTACCAAGTAAACAGTTTCTGAAATGTAGGGTAAGATAAATATACTGTAATTAATACAGTGATTTATGAATAAATCTCGGTTTGTGCGAAAGGCAAATATACAGCTTCTAGATTCTCAGATATGAAGATTGCTGAAAAGAATGAATAAAAATGGTAGAGCTGGGAAGGGTTGCAGGACCACATGAAACCCGCTCCCTCCTTATTACTGCTGGTGAAGCCCAGCTCAGGCCAGGACTGTCAGTTACAGATTTCTGAAATGGATTACACCAGGCACGGGAAGTAATGAAGGAGGAGGGGTGTCAAAAGTGACATATTAACAAGAACAGACAACTTGGAAAAGAAGAAAACAAATAAATAAAAAGAAACGATAGGTCATACATCTATTGCTTAGAAGCAGTAGCATACATTGCTGCTTAGAAGACATATATGGACAAAAAATGTCATTTTTACTGGTAAGAAAACACTGGAATGTGAAAAGTTGAAAATTTGCAAAAAAAACCCCACAACATTTTGAAATCTTAGACCATCTGCTTTAATCCCCTTGAATTTGAGAACATTGAAGTGTTTCTATGTGCTTATTTTTCTTTAAAAAAGGGCTTCTTGCCTTCATGTCTGCTTATACATATGGCTTAGAAATTTAATTCAGCTTCTTCCACAGAAATAGTTTGGTAGTCTGACTCCAGGCTATGCTGCAAATTTGGTTTGCATGATTGAAAGGATGCCAGTGATTACCATGGCCAGAAACTGGATGTAACTAGCAAACGAAAGACATTAATCAATATATTTCAGGTCCTTAGAACACTGTAGACACATCTGCAGTATCACCACAGCAGCAGTTTGACTTCCAGACTAGTTTACCAGTCCCAGGTTTCTTGGTCTCTCAGAAGAGGCTGAAGGAAATCTAGGATAAGGGAAATTTGTGTCTGTCTGGTCAGATACTGATCCTACATATCAAGAGGCTGTATTGAAGGAAGTAAATGCCATGACTGTCTTATCTAGCTGAAAAAAGGTGATAATTACAACTTCCGTCTCTTCAAGAATTTTCATGATTTGTTCTCCCCCCCTCCCTTTGTCTTATTCCAAAAAGCTAAAATATCAGAGAACATCACAATTGAATCGTATTTTTTCTGCACTTTCCAATCAGCAGGTTGTCAAAATTCAGCCTCTGAAGAGGAGGATGCTGTATCAGAACTTCACTCTTTATGGAATTTGTTAGCAATTTATAAACTTTCAAGTAACTTAAGAGAATTTTCAAAGGCTATACCTATGGAGCAATAGGAATATACAGGAATGGTAACTACTATTAATTGCAAAGTTTCAGACACAGATAAAGTCTACAGTCTCTGATGCACAGAAGTACTCACTGTTTGTTTAAACGTAAACCTGAAATCGGGTCTGCAGATGTCAATGGGAACATCTGCATGCATACAGTTATTCTGCTGCTAAATTAGGTAGTTGAGTCTGCATCTAGTGCTGAAATTCCAGTAAGATTCACTGCCTGCGAACAATATATGGCCCTACTCATGCTTTCAGGCTGGATAGAATACAGCCTCCGTGCAGTTCTTTAAAAAAAGTAATCAGAGATACTCCCAGATCAAGCATTTTCTGATAGGTACAGTAACTGAGACTTCAAGAAACACCAGCATTCAAGGTGACTGAGACGTCAGCACAGCTGGTGCGTGGGAAACATCTGTTCCCTGAGCATTTATCAACATCGTGCCGTGATCTGCCCACCTCACACCTGCATGAAAACCTGCATAAT
The DNA here is from genome assembly GCA_028571105.1 of Tragopan temminckii. Taxonomy (NCBI): domain Eukaryota; kingdom Metazoa; phylum Chordata; class Aves; order Galliformes; family Phasianidae; genus Tragopan; species Tragopan temminckii. The sequence goes on from JAOWBP010066403.1 coordinate 14,300, forward strand.
AAACTTAGTACAATCCAGCATGCACGCTCAGGAAAGAATACACAATGCTCTACCATACAGAAAAACTCCACATTTAAAATTTGTTTCCCTTTGTCATCTTGGCAAAGTAAATGCACAAAAGTCTCTAACAAAGAAAGCAGAATACACCAGCTGCCATAAGCTTTCTTCAGGGAACGATGCTGGCTTTCCTGTTTGAAACCTCAACCTGCCTGAATGATAAAGTTATAATGACAGAAAACGCTGCAGATGAGAAGTCTCTAGAAGTATGTTTTCTTCCAATTTATGTACGTAAGACAGTTCAGCAGTGCATATTAAAAAGGCCAAATCACTGATTTTAAGGGGGAATAAAGAATAAATACAGGCAGACTGCACATATAACTTTTAATTTGTTTAGCCGCTTTATAATGATTCAGGCAACACCGAACATGGAAACATTTTTTCCAGCCATTCTTCTCTGCATTTCATCATCTGACCTCCACTGAGATCTCATTTCTACTTCAGACCCTTTCCTCAATCCTTCACTTTTCTCTCATCATGATGGGTTTCCTGTGATTTTTTCCAAGTGCTTTTTTCCAAATTTCCCAAGTGCACAGTCCTGTACCTGGCTAAGGGTAATCCCAACCACAGATACAGGTCAGGCAGAGAATGGCTTGAAAGCAGCCCTGAGGAGAGGGATTTGGGGCTGTCAATTGATGAAAAACTCAACATGAGCCGGCAGTGTGTGCTTGCAGTCCAGAAGACCAACCGTATGCTGGGTTGCATCAAGAGAAGCGTGACGAGCAGATCGAGGGAGATGATTCTGCCCCGCTGTTCTGCTCTTGTGAGAGCCCACCTGGACTACTGCATTCAGTTCTGTGGTCCCAAACACAAGAAGGACACGGAGCTGTTGGAGGAGGTCCAGAGGAGGGCCACAGAGATATCAGAGGGCTGGAGCACCTCCCTGCAATGACAGGCTGAGACAACTGGGGCTCTTCACCCTGTAGAAGTGAAAGCTCTGAGGAGACCCTACAGTGGCCTTTCAGTAAATGAGGGGGCCTACAGGAAAGCTGGGGAGGGACTTTTTATGAGGGCAGATAGTGACGGGACAAGTGAAAATGGCTTTAAAATGGAAGAGAGTCGACTCAGACTAGATATTAGGAAGAAGTCCTTTACTGTGAGGGTGGTGAGACACTGCAACAGGCTGCTCAGTGAGGTTATGCGTGCCCCTCCCTGGAAGCATCCAAAGTCAGGCTGGATGGGGCTGTGAGCAACCTGGTCTGGTGGGAGGCGTCCCTGCCTATAGCAGGGGGTTGTAACTAGGTGATCTTAAACGCCCCTTCCAACCCAAACCATTCTATTACTCTGACAACAGTTTCTCATTCTTTCATCTACTAATTGGGTTATCCACTTTCTCTAAGGAGTTCAGCTCCATTTGAATCCAAGAGGTATAACAACGCCTTTTCTTCCAAAGCCCAATCTTCTGCAGAGTGGAATGCTCACTGTCATCCAGGGAGTACTTGTGAGATTTGCTATTTTTGGACTATTACAAGCCAAGCCTGTATATTATCTGGCTTATTCCATGTTATCTAACTATCCGAGTACTGCATGGCCAAGGAGCTTGCCAGGTTTCCAGTGCTGCACCACAGCTTTCTCCTGTAACTAAGGGATAGAAACTTCACATATTTACAATTCCTCAGTTTCTATGCCACCAATGGGGGACAGAAAACAAAGCAATGCTGTTTACTGCTGCGAGAAGTTTCTCTAGGATGCAAGATTTATAGATGGGTTACTCTATGTCCTGTCAGTGCTGACAACTTTCATATACTTCTCAGTGATAAAATCCAAACTCAACTGGATTATTTATGTCTCTGAATCTCATTACTACTTCTTATAAGTCAGTTGGTTGCCTTCTTAGTAGCATCCATGCAATACAGGCAAATCTGCCTTACAAAGCCAAACAGAACTCAGGTTTCTTTCTACTAATCAGAAACAAAGGAAACCAGACTTAGCAGCATTAATTTTAAAGATACTCTGAAGTTCAAAGAAAGATTTTATTTTTGTTTGGAACAGTGTTATGTTCTTTCTTTCTCCTGACCTGCTAGGAATGAATAGAAGGGCTAGCCTTGCCATTTCTTTATGAAAAGACTTATTATGTTAGGAATCCTTTCTTTGTCTGATGCATATGATCACAACGTTGCCTGCTGAAAAAGGCAGAAATTGTTTTTGCAGACTTTTCATGAGAATCTGCCTTCTGCTGATATGAGTGGGAGACTGGTGAGCTGTTGCCAGCACCTACCAATTTACTGACAAGTGCCGATTAGTTTGCATCCCCAAACAAGTGTGAAATTACAAAATGAAGTTGTTGCTAGGATGGAAAATAGGGGTATGAAAATACTTCTGTTTTAGGAAGACTGTTAATTCCAATGTTAAAAAAATATGATTGTTTTTCATTAATCACATTATATACTAAATGTCTGGTGCTTTTTTTTCAGTTTGTTTATTTTCTCCTCTATTAGTTTGATATCATCTTTCTATACATACAAAATTTTAATTTCAAACAGCATGGATTTTCTTCATTTCTTCATTAATGTGCAGTCTGCAGAACTCAGGCATTTATAAAGAGAAAGGTATTCTCAGCCTTTTACCACATTCACCTTCCTCTACCTTATGCACGAGCATGTCAAACATTCAGAACATAAGCAACAGATCTCAGTATTAAATTAAGTTTAACTTGTAACAGATTTACAGATGTACAATTCCTGTTTCTTCTTTTTTTTTTCCACTTCTTTTTTTTCTGTGAATACAGTAGTCTGATAGAATAAAAACTAGAAGTGGTTCGTGGAAGACAAAATTTGTATTTCACAATAGCTTGAAAGCCAAACCATTTCCACAGAGGCAAAACTCACTGAAATAATGCTGAAAAATACATTTGTGTCAAATACAAATGCAAAAATAATATCAAACTTTTGCATGTTAGGACTACATCGTTCTGTATTAGGCTAAATCTGATCACTGGTAAATACTCCTAGAGGTTTAAAACAAGTCTATGTGATTTATCAAAAGCCCACTTTACTGTTAGTCTCCACATGTAAGTGTGCTTAAAAATTCAGTTCAATTTTTGGAAACAAAGAAAAGAAGCAGTGAGATGAAAACCTGAATTTTTATTCTATTTTATTAAAGTTAAGGTCTTATAATGTTTTCTAAAGGGTGACACATCTCTGTCTTCATAAGAGTTTATTACATGGATGCAGTCTGTCTACATATTACATGGAAAGCTGGGAAACTTCACACTTGAGAAAGATTACTTACAGGCATGACTTTGTTATGCAGTGTGTCATAGCTTCATTAATAACATCAATGCTTAAAATAATAATAACAATTTCATTTAATAGATTCCTGGTCTTGCAAATTCTTGAAGTGGTATCTGAAGCTCTTCAGTGACATCTCAGCCAGTAGCAGACTGAAAACTATAGACTAACTAATATGAAGACATTAATAATGAAATAACGAATAACACAGGCAAATTACAAGATATGGACAAAGTGTCTCAGTGAAGTTAATGACAACTTAACCTTTGGCCTCCAATGGGGAAACTGATACTCTTCAGAGTTGTGAGAGACATTCAGAATGAAATAGAGCATTGCAAGATGTGGGAAGAAGGAGTATCCGGAAAGTTAGAAGTGAATGGGATAGAAGGAAAGTCTCTGTAGTATAACAGGATTGCTTTCATTTTTGTTTCAGCTAAAGATTTGAAGTTTCTTTCCATGATAAAAACTTATGCCATGTCCATTTACACTTTTTTGTTGTTGCTAATTTCACATGATATTTCTAGAAGTTGCTAAATTAACCGTATTTTTTCCTCTGTTTAGGTGCAGAAATGCATAACAAATTATCTTTACTTTCCCAAGAAATACTTCCATAGACTATTCTGAACTTCTGAAATTAGTATGACTTCTACAAAAAAAGAGACGCAAGAAGTGCTTTAAGAAGAGAAATGTTGAGTGCTAAAATATAGAGGGTTTTGGTCTTTTTTTCATATACAAAGTTTTCAAGATAATGTTTTCAGTGCTCTCTCTTTTTACATGTTCAATACATTAAATATCACAGGATCTGAGGTAAAAACCAAACATAAACACAAGCCAGCTTTTCAGTGATGTTTCATTTGTTTGCAAGAGCATCCTTGTGCTTATCAAGGTGTCCACTGGTACTGAGATGATTTCAAAAATTTCAAGCAACTATTAAATTCAAAGCTTCTAATTAATAGCACGAAAAAACTAAATTACTCAATTAACTCAGACTTACCTAACACAAATACATCATAATATTGCCCTAAAAAAAACTTGCCTGGTATTTCTTTTATTGTTCTTGGAAAAGAAGTGATCAATCTACTTACTGTTCATCATAACTTTTAACATAATTAGCTTTTGGCTTTGTAGCAAATACCATGAAAGTCTATATTCATACTGAGCGAAATACATCATAAGAGTGCAGGGAAATATGATTCTTTCTGGAACCATTACCCATGTAAATTATTGGTTAGAATAAGGATGTCACTTGCTTGTAATTGTCTTCAGCCTGCAATATTTCTAAGTTTTTACTGCTCAATAGCTGTGAAGAAATTGTCTGATTTAGCTTATAGTCCATATAACACGGAATATAGGTCATTTATGCTACAGACAATAATTATATATCTTGAGAAGAATGCATTCCTCAAGGACAAAACACACAAACACAATAATGCATTTCTTCATTACATTTTTTCGGCATAGATGCAGAAAGAGATATTACGTTAATTTATACCCAAGAAATATATCATTTTCTATCCCTTCCAAAAATATCAGAGCAGAATACTTGAACTTTTAGAGGTAGAAAACTAATATTTTTTACAGAAAATAAGACTGATCTATTATATCATACAGGTTCTATAGGCTGTTATGTATCAGTCACTAAGTGCTGTGAGCACTTCCTACTTTTAGATTAACCAAACGTGTTCTTAATGATTCCAAGTGATGAAGAAAACCACAGAGTTTTCTAGAATTATTCTTTTTGTTTAAGACATTCTGTGATTCAAGGTATATAGACAGGGCAAATTTGCTGAGCTAGTAGAACTGGCAGTTCTGAAATCTGTAATTCTGATGCCAGAGGAAAGCTCTGAAGTTCAAGAGAGCCAGAAGTCTGCATTCAAAACCAGACCAAACTGTACAGCATCAGGCAGCCAGGGTGTGAATCACAGATTTAAGAGAAAAGTACAAGAAGTCTTACAATTTTTTTAATGCAAGAGTGACTTAATGATTCCTTCACCCTCTTACCATTTATCTTATTCACTTTTGCATGATCTTGAAATAATTTCAGAAATTTTGGTCTGTTTTCAAGGTACAGAAATTCCTGGAACCAGACTAACGCTTGAACTTCTACAAACATTACAGTATTTGAAAGAAAAAAAAGAAGATTAATGCAAAGGTCACTGAAACAAAGAAGTTTCATCTAGGCAGAAAGTCAGTGTTAAGAATTAAAAATAACATGAGATAACAGGTTTTCTTTTGGGAAAGAAAAAAGCAAAATACCTTCACTTTTAAATTTCTGTTGTTTCTTTTGTACTTCTAGGGTGGTTCACAAACAACGATGCTATTTGAAGGTTTTGTTTAACTCTAGCAAATAAGGTTTACTATAACAATAGGTGGTAAATGAGAATTAAAACAACTATATCCTATAATATAATCTTCCTTGCTACATGCATAAGGACACAAAAGAAAAAAAAACACAAACCACAAAACCACAAGTATTTAGAAAAATTTAGAAAAAATAAGTGGTTCCGTTACTTTGCTGTGGTGCAGAGTAAGTTATGTGCAGAAATAGAACCTAGGATGCATAAAGGAATAGAAGAAATAGCACTAAAAGATTCTAAATGTTCCCAGTTCCTCCAACACCACTTTGGAGTTAGAGAGTTTTCTTCCAGGTTTTGGATGACAGTCTCAACAATAGGAGTATGTTGACACAGCATAAGGATTCCTTAAATATTTACATGCTATATGGCAGATATTTCACGGTCCCTGCATTTCAGTTTTGTTCACACAATGGCATAAGCAAAAAGAATTGTTTACCCTTCAGCACCTTGACGTTTCTGCTTTTAGCTAGTTTCATTGCATTTCTAAAGCAGCCGAAAATATATGCTTTAAATTAAATATATTTATAAACATTATATTTCATGGAGATTTTAATTTTTATTAAGTACGGTAAATCTTGGAAAGTATCTCTACTCTGCAATCACATCAGAAGAGAAACAATCATTTGTGCAGCAGAAACAAAACTTGTAAGGAAAACAACAGCGCTGTCAAATCAGGAGCCACGAAGTACTAACAGCAAGGCAGCAGAGCAAAGCTGAGATATGCAATGACTATAGCAGTGGACTTTCTTATTCACCAGTGTTTCATGTGCAGTACTGTTGATAAATAAAGCACACCTGACCAGCTGACTTGAATCCTCATATCTGCAGCAGAGTTACCAAGTACCCTTTTCAAAGGTTTTCTTGGAGAACACACCCAGAGTCCTTATTTTACTGGAAACTTACAGGTCAGGTAGTGTTGGGTTATTTCCTTCTTATCTACACGAAAAAATGCAGGAGGGAAGAGGAGGACTAAATGATATATCAAATAAAGACGAAGCTTTCTTTCTCAGTTTAGATTCTGTGCATTCAACAGAGAAACAAAAAGCCATGCTGAAAATATAGTTAAAATTTTATCATATACTAACACAGTACATATGCATTACACTAATATTACATTAGTATTGAACCTCATTCACGTAGTTAATTATTTATGAGTTTTTAAAGTTGCAGTTGCTGTTGATTAATACAAACATGCAAACAAAGCTTTACTACAAAGAAAACTAGTGTAACTGAGACTCTCTTGCGCTGGAGTAGGTTGCTTTCACTGTCCACATTTTGAATTGACCTATAAGAAGTTCAGAGTTTTTGAAAACTGTATCCAAAATTTAATAGATTATATTTTTAATTAATTAAAAACCAATTAACTTAAAAACAGGCTTGCATGACCCACTGCTGAAGATAAAGGAACTCCCTGCTTCTGTCTGATCTCCAGAAAATGCAAATCTCCTGCAATCTCTGGGAGCATGCAGACAGCATGCTCACAGATGTGTTCTCTGGAGCTACAGAACACAACCAAACAAACACTAACATCAGCACCAGTCTTTTCAATGACTTTAAAGTTAGCCAAACGGACCCTGAAAGAGCAGTTTGAACAGTCTAGATGTGTGGACAGTTGGAGTGCATTTGAACTCTTTGTAAGCTCAACATTTCAGCCTCAGCTTTCCATTTTTCTGGATTCCCTTAGATGAAAGAATGGAATCCAACCCTTCATCTTCACCCGAGCCTCGTCTTCACCAACTCACAGATGACAAGTTTCTCTTGGCTAGGTGCTGGCCAAGTGCAAGAGCAAAGGGAGGTCCAGAAAGGGCAGCAAAGCTCAGATGTGGAGCCCCGGTGCTCCACCTCCACACTGCTCAGGAAACATGGGGCTGAGTGATGGTTTCAGTCTGGTAGGTAGCTCAGCTCCACCATGCCACTCTCACTAGCCCTCCTCAATAGGAAAGAGGGAGAAAATAACATGAAAAAGTCAAGACAAGAATATGGAGGGTCACTCACCGGTTACCATCACAGACAAAACAGACTCAGCATAAGGAGATAAATGTAATTTATTGCCTATCGCTAACAGATGAGGGCAGTAAGAACAGAAGAAAATCAAAAACACTTTCTGCTCCTCTACTTCCTCCTCCCCATGAGCAGCACAGGGAAATGGGGAATGCTGAATGGGGGTTGCTGTCAGCCCATAACACTTTGTCGCTCTTCCATGGCCATCCTCTGCCCCTGCTCCACACGAGTGTGCCCTGCAAAATGCTGTTCTTCCACATCTGATTGTTCCTCACTGGGCCCACCCTTCAGGCACTGTCCCAGCACAGTCCCCACTGGCGGCAGCTTCTCCAGCCCTCCTGCTGCTCCATGGGCCACTCTCCTCAGGCTGCTGCTCCAGCCCAGGACTGTTCCTGCGGGGGAACTCACGGCCACACCTCCTCCTGTCCACTAGACAGCTTTCAATTGTCCATCTTCTAAATTATCAACAAAAGAAATGAACGTTACCTTTTGATCTCATCACAAGAGATCAAAAGCGAGACCAATCAATTTTTTTTATTCCACTTCATCAACCTTGAATTCACTGGGAACTTATCCTCTGAGACTTGAAATGATACAGCTACCACTAACTTTTTTTGAAACGTATTTATGAAATATTGAAAGACAAGATGGCAGATTTCTCCTACTTTAGGTCTGATGAGACTAAAACCTGTACACCTATCACAGTTAAAAGCCAATCCAGTCTGTGTCTTCATGTTTCATCTCAATTTTCAAGTTCAGCGGCAAGTTAGGTATATTTCATTTTATTTGTCTTCTAAAGAACTAAAGCCCATTTGGTCTCAGGATTATTTACAAGGCTGTGGACTTGGCTGACTTCCCCTTGGTGTATTGCCACGAACAGGGGATGTCTGAAACACCAAAAATGGAAGAGGGCATACAGGAGTGATTTTCAGGCTGACTGATAATAGTCAGAAGGCAATGGGCAGGGGAAGATGTGGTGAAAACAACTTAATCAAAGCAAAACCACAGCGGAGCCATGGACCATGATAGTCTATCTGTTTCATAACAAGATCTTTTTGAGTCTTTGTTACAGTTTCAGTTGTTACTTGTCTTGTTTTGTGTTTGCTTCCTCTTCAAGGTCATTTCATTCAAATCCAGTGGGAAAACACTGGTCTCTTCAATTATTTTTCCTTTAGATTAATTAGTGTCCATTTTTGCCATCCAGATTTCATTTCTGCTCTTTCTGCTCACACTGTGTCTCTATGTCACTGTCTCATTTGTTTGTTCTTAGTGCTATTTGAAAATCCATCTCAGACAGGTAACATAATATAACTGCAATTAAATTAAATTAAAATTTTGCTTCATGGTTCCTAAGGCCACTCATCCATTTCCTACAATAATTAAGTTGAACAATTTAAACTGAAATTATTCAAGAAAGAGAAAAGCTGAAATGGAAAGTGACACACTATAGTAACCAATCTGTTTATTATACTCGCATATAGCTCACAATCACAAGCTCTAATATAAATGTACAACTTCAGGAAGCCTACACTTCCACAAAATCCAGTCCTGATAGACATGTTCTTGTTAATGCACTGCATGCAGAATTACATGGCACTAACAAAGAATAACCTTAAGTCTTTGTTCATGTATCTCTGGGATGAAGAACTGAAACATTTTCACTGTTTCTTCATGAAAGAAAATGGCCCACTTCTGCAAAACACGGGATTTACACTCTACAAGAAGATGTCAATCTCATCAGTGCATCAAATTATACACATTGCGTGTCACCTTTTGGGCCCACACTTGGGAAATGAACAATGAAGCTCACCAAGTTAGAAGTACTACCACCATCCAACCAGCACGCACAAAGAAATGCTGTATATGATTATGCAGACTTCCACAGAGTAGAAAGGTAGAGAGTACTGACACAGTAGCACAGCATACTGAAATAAATATTTTTAGAAAGTCTTTTGACTGCAGGAGTCTGGCTCTTACTTAATTTGTATGCCATTCATTTATATCTGACTACAAAAACCAAATAATTATACTGAATTACAAATCTATTTGGTGGTCCACTGACACATTCAAGAATACTTAAAAATTCTAGGCATGCTGGTGTATCAGAAACAGCTGAAGAGTTCTGCCTATTCACTGCAAATTCTATCTTTTACGAACTTACACAGAAATAAAGCCAATGCTAATAAAAACACTCAAGTGGCTCAGAATATCAAATGCCATGTCAGTTTGGAAAGATTGGGAAATCACAGACATACTACACAGATAACGAGTGGGATTTTTAAAATAAGAAATAATTAATCTTAATTTTTTTTTTAAACAACAGGGAAAGGCTGATTTTATGCTGTCTGTTTGTTTGTTTGTTTTCAGGGTAGTGCCACGCACAAATACATGCAGAGAATGGATTGAAAGCAGACACGAGGAGAAGGTCTTGGTGGTGTTTGTTGCTGAAAAGCTCAGAATGAGCTGACAGTGTAAGTCCAGAAAGCCACCTGCATCCTGGTTTGTATCAAAAGAAATGTAACAACCAGTTGAAGGAGGTTTCCCTTTTCCTCTGTCCCCATGAGGACCGATCTGGAGTATTGCATGCAAGCCTCGGGCCACCAGCACAAGGAAGATGTGGAACTGTTTGAGTGAGTCCAGAGGAAAGCCACAGAGATGGTCAGAAGGCTGGAGCATCCCCCCTGTTGAGGGAGCTGGGCTTATTGAGTCAAAGAAGGTTCTGGGATGACATAATTGTGGCCTTTCAGTACCTAAAGGACTATAGGAGAGACAGGGACTGTTTATTAGGTAGTGTAGTGACACTAGAAAAAGGGAAATACTAGGAGATATTAGATAAGAAGATATTAGAAATGCTTTACTCAACCCAGTGAGGCAGTAGCACAGGCTGCCCAGGGAAGGTGTGAATGCCCCTTCCTGGAGGAGTTCAAGGACAGACTGGATGGAACTTTGTGCAGCCTCATCTAGTGGAAGGTGTCCCTGTCCATGGCAGGTGGATTGGATCTCAATCATCTTTAAGGTCCCTTCTGACCCAAGTCACTGTATGAGTCATAAATGGAAATTTTCTTTGTATTTATGAGCAGACAACGGAAAAAGAAAAAACCCAACCAAATAATCAATTCCGAGTTTCAAATTAACCTTTTTTCTTCTGGTAGCACTGTCCTCCATAAGAATGAATATTGTTAAGCACAGTATTCTATATAACAACAGAAATTATTTGTTATGAGATCTGAGTCTTTCACCACTATGCATGTGTTAAAACAATCTTTGAAAGTAAATTCCTGTATTGAAATAGTAATAAATTGACTTGGTAAGAAAGGTTGAAGTCCATATTGTTCATTGATAAAATGATAACTTGAGGTATTTACATCTGATGACAAATAAAGTGAGATTTGGAAATACAGATGATCCTTTTTACTTCAGCGATTCTTAATCACAGCACCTTAATGACTTGGGATTAGGGTTCTTGCTATCTATCAGAGCTGAATACTATAGGATTAGTGACCTCTAACATTTGGTGGAGATGCATAATATCCTTCTTTGTTCTAATGTCAAAACATAACCCAAATAAAATATGTTCTAAGACTTTTTTTTTCCAAGTGGAATAGCTTTCACCATAGAGGCAGAAAAATCGACTGTGAGGAAATTCTACAAGCAGAGCCAGCTGAAAGAGGAGCTGGGGAGCAGTTATATTACCAAACTGAGAAGGACTGTGTTGCAACATGCATTAGCTCTTCTCAGAACATATCAGGAAAGAGCACAAGCAGGAACCACGTAAATGCACCTTACTGAAACCTGGAAACAAAGACAAAGAGCCCCCTAAAATCAGGTGTATGTTCAAAACAGACTTCAGCAGCTTTTCAGTGAGAACTTGTTAAATCAGCTTTAGCACTAGCTCTCCTCAAAATAAATTCCAATCTCCCACATTCTCAGCACTGGTGCTGACTGTTGAAAGTACAAGTTCTTCTCTGAAGAAGAATGTGTATTTCCAGAATGTTCTCTGAAAATTCAGAGAAACATATCCTTCAAGCTAATGCAAATGGATTTAGTGCCAATTCTGATGACTATCCTGGTATCTTATGCAGAATTATCTGAAAGAAAGAATTTTTAAGTAAAACAAAAAAAAGTAAAAAACTATTTATAATAAACCATTCAGAATCACCTGCGTCATCTCGTACTTGCCACATGCTATATATGTACATTATCCCCATGTTCTTTGGAATAAAGAAAAGGGAACCTGTCAATTTAGAAACCTATGCATTGCAACTTATCCTGTCATTGCCTGAGAGTAACACCTATAATCTTTTCAGCTCAGGATTGATTTCATGACTGAACACATACACAATAATTTAATTCACATACACTAATGCTACTGCAGCTTTACAACTAATAAAGAAAAATGTGAGTGCTTTCATAACCTCAGTCTACCCTTATTTCCCTGCATTTACAACACGTGTCATGCATGCATACCAGAATAACGCCATGAAGAGATATATTTTAAGCTTATTAACTGAACTTTTCTCATACAGAGAAGGTGTGAGATTAAAGGTGTTTCAGTCTGATTATTTTCATTTCTGCAACAAAACACTGCAGATAACACAGACTAGATTTACCTTAACTGAGTCTACTATATTCGAGGTGAACATCTTTGCATGCACTTTCACTGCCAAGAACGCCTGCAATTCTGTAACGTATTTTCTTCTCTGTTTAAGTCTGAGAGAAATGACTTCACCAGCAAATGCGGCACCCATTCCAAAAAAAACTTAGCCATAAGAAAGGCACAGGTAGGATACTGTTAGAAGGCTTTAATTCCTCATATAGCATTTTATGCCCCACTACCCAACTGTCTCTATCAATTACCAAAAGGTGAACTGCAATCTGTTATAATAAAGAAGGAATGAACTGGGTATCGCCTTGATATGGCAAGAGGATTCATCTGGAATATACTTTCCACAGAGGAGGAGAAGGGAATGAATGCATGAGAAGAGAGCTAAATTACCTGAGGTTTATTAATAACATTAGTACCAGTAAAGGAAATCCAAGCATTTAAGTTTTGAGACAAGATTTTTTAACTTAAAGGTTTAATTTTGGATACTAGAATCCTTCTAAGTGGCCTTATTTAAAAATATTAATTGTTATCTGTTGATCCTTCACAATGTTTGAAAAAAACTAGAACTACAAACCTGTGATTAATAACAAATTTTGTACTCCTAGGTCTACCACTTCAATTACCACGAGGACAAAATGTTTCGATATTTTACAGCGAGAATTTGAGAAAATTTTTGTGAAGCACTTACAGAATGTGAAATCAATGTGCATGGTAAATGTTTTTGTCTAACTATTGGCAATAAGTTTCACAGGAATTTATTATAGGTGCAGGAAACATTCCCTGGGTTTTACTATTCATTCTGTGTCACTAGATACATGAGACTTCAAGTCCTTCATTGGCCTGCAGTTTCAGGGAAGGGTATAGACTCAATGGTTTATAGATATTTTCTCTGTCTTCTCATCTAAGCTGATGTTATAAGCAGTGTTAACCAACTGATCAGTGAAAAGAAACGGATGGCTGAAATAGCTTTTTTGTTTAAAAAATCCTTAAAAACATTTTAATTAAAAATGCTTTTTTTTTTTTTTGTGATAGACAAGACAAAAATGAAAGTCTTCTTTACGTAACTCAAACTTTCCTGTATCAGTCTATCAGTGTTATCTTCTACTAACCATATGAATTTTTATCCAGTATTAAGGCACTGATTAAACCACACACCCCGAGCGCTCAACAAAATCTCTGTACTTCCAAAGAAACAATGGGAATTTACATTGTATTTTGAAATCAATGTATCTTAAGCATTTGTCATACCAAAAAGACAACGTTTTTTTCTTAGTTATGCTGATTTGATACGACTACTTTCATCTCCAGCTTGTACCAAATAAACATACTGAGTGTGGGCGCTCCAATAGCTGCAGCATGATGAATTTATGCCTGTCCCCAAGTGGTCCCGTCACATTAACTAGCACAATGTCATTGGTTGACTTAGCAAATGAAGCAAGTCCCTCTGGAGTGCATATGCTTTACTTCCATTTAAAGAAATCCTGTGCAACAGGATTAGGTGTGCAACAAGAGCTTAATATTTGGCAAACTTTGTTTCCCTAAAACAAAGAAACAAATACAAAAACTGCATTTCCTTGCACACCCTTTTAAACGTGTCAGACAACTTGCCATGTTTCCTAAAGAAATTCCTGGAAGCTAAACAGAAACTATGGGAAGTTAACAAAGCATCAGCCTTATGAAATCAAGCTAATCTCCTCCTAAGTTCCTGAATATCAGTACACAGATGACTACAAAGATGTAAGCTACTTTTTCACCCTGTAGCAAACCAAGAGCTTTCTTAAATCTTCAGGTAAAGTTGTTTTGTCAAGAATCACTGGTTACTGATTTCCCTATTTTTTTCTGTCTAGAAGGGGGAAAAGGCTTGAGTTATCTCTGCATCACACGCTCCAGATGTCAATCACTTATTAGCATTATGAATCAGGCAGCAGCACTTGGTTCCAGGGGAATTACAATTCAGTGCAGAAGCAAATGCAAAAATACGGTAAAAAAAAAAAAAGTGAGATCACATAGAACTTCCACAATTTTAAAGGTTTGTCACGTCATATCAGCAAAGAAATAAGACGAAGAGGGGAAAAAAGGCACAATACCCCTATGAAGCTACTGAATTTTTGTAGCTTTAGCATCCCAAGGCATGCACTTGGATTTAATTTTGGAACTGCAACAAATATTTAACATATTTTTTCTAGTCCTTCACTACTTTACTGCCATATAAATGCATTCTTTTAAATAGAACTAAAACAAATTTTAGTAGACTGCAGACATACAAATCTATCTTTTTATTTCCTTGGAACATGAGAATATTTTCACTGACATTTTGGATCCAACTGGCATTGCCTTGCTATGAAATAAGCTAGACCATCATGAAAGACAAGGCAGAAAACTTCCAAAAATATTTCAAGTATTTAATTCGAAGTAGCTAATATAAATGCTAAAAGGAAAAACCCTCCCTGGGGTTGCTCTTTCTCTCCCCTCTACAGTGATTTAATGAATTCTAATAAAATTATATGCTGGTGAAAAACTCTCAAAGGATTTCACCCATTTACTTCAGATACATTTCCAACTTTGGTTTTTAAATTCATAATAATGCATAATTAGAAGCAAATCGCCTTTGTTTTGCTTGATGCATTTCACACAATCAATGGGCAGAGAAGAAAATGGGCTCTGATCAGCTTCCTAAAAGACACATCGTCATCCTAGAGAGCAGCTGGGCCTACACAAAAGCAAATATGCATGCATGCACGAATGTGGGTTATGTGTGTATGTGTTTTACACATCTGTAGATTCATAATGGAGTGGTATATTATTTCCAATGAATATTCCAATTTTATTAATTCTGTTTGTTTCCTCTCTATGAAGTTTATTGATGGAAAATTATGCTGTATCTTACTAGGCTGCAGATAAATTTTTAATCTGACAACAGCTGCATAGCCTTAAAAGGATAAATTTACATACTGAAATGAACTAGAAGAGATAGAAGGGATATATTTCACATTACTGGAAATGTCTGTTGTACATCTTACTATCTGTATTTATTGCCTCTTGTGACACATTAGCAATAATTATTACACATTATCTGCCTAGTCCTGCATTAACTTAATGAATTTCTTCGCTTTTAGGTACTAAGTATTTGTAATTTTGATTATGATACGGTCCATTAGAAAAGAGTGGCTGGCAGGAAAGTGAGCTAAATTTGAAAGCAAAGTTATGTGAATAGAAAAAAAATGAAGCTTTACTTGGCGTTTCCCTAGAAGAAGCAGTGCCATTAAGGTTCCGTGTCTTCAGCCAAGGTCCATGGAGGTAGAAAATGAAAATTAGTGGACAGCAGGAAATGAAAACAGAAAGAGGGGAAGCACTCACTACTTGCAGTTTTAATACTGAGAATACTAAAAAAAATGGCTCAGATAACTTGCTGAATGCACATCTACTACCTATGACGAGCACAAAGATGGATAGCAGCATCAAGGACTTCAGGATTCCAGCAACTGGTGAAAACATTCCTTTCATCTACCCACATCTTCTCAGATTTTCTGTCTTGCAGAAAGTGCTCAATTAAGTAAGCAAAAGTATCCTGTAATGTAAGTCCTAAGTCCAAACAGGTGAGGGGTACCTGAAAACGTATTCTCTCCTTCCTGCTGGATTGTCCTAAGAACACAGATATCTGAGCTCTCCCCGCTGCTGAGATGGTTCTCTTTCTTCACTCACTCAGTTTGCATTTATGCAGTAGTGATGTAACTTCAATGACTTTCACTCTGCTTATTCATATGGATGGCAGCCTCAAGTTTCTTGTTCTCCCTTAGTCTTTACAACAATATGCTGTAGGGACAATATGATATAAATAAAGCACTCATGGGGTGTTTTTGGAAGGGAGGGTAGAGGGTCAGGACAAAATAAATTTGCTGTTAGTTGCATTTCCACAGCTGTTAGAAAAAAAATTATCAGAACAGAAAAATTACATATTATCCTTTGCAAATGATAAAAATTGAAAGAAAACGTTGTGGAAATTACTTATTAAATTGATACTGAATCTCTCCTTAAAGAGTGCTTAATCCAAGCCACCTTTCTTCTTTGTCCTGGAGTAGACACTGCAAAATTTCTCAATTTCTTATTTAATTATATTTAGCTTAGGAAAATATCTTACAGTGCTGCTTTTTCATGCAAAATTGATGGAAAACACCAGCTAGTGAAAGTAGTATTTTGGCCAGAAACAGACAGACGAACTTGTTTATCATCAAGATGGAAAAATATTTCCCTTCTTCAGGCAAATACATCTATCAGTTGAAAAGTACTTTGTGTCTCTTCAACAAAGAACAAACCAGCTCTAGTACTACGCTATGTGCCAGTAAACTAGAAAGTGACTTTAATTTATATATATATACATATATATAAATCTTGAATAATAACCTCAACCTGAAGATAAATTAAGCATCTTAAAATATGAAATATCAACTTAAATCTTTACTGTTGTCAGCAATTGCCTTCATATTACCACTTTCTACCTGGAGAACTAATTTATACATTAGTGCTGGGAATAAAACCTTTTCCTGTCAGGTAGAATCAGAAGGATCAACATTGTGCACAGTTTTTATATTACAGCTTCATTTTCATTTGTACTTTTATTACTTTTAATTTTATTTTCTTGTAGAAATGGTTGCTGTAGGCATAGATTTTGATTAATAACTCAGCTAAGCATTCTGTTTGAAAAGAATTAACTATCCAGGCAGGGAACAACAGATATATTTGGAAAACAATATTTTACATGGAAAATTACAAAGAGGACCATAATTACAGATTGTGAGCAGTTTTTTTTTTGGGGGGGATTTCCTCTAGTAGGGAGAAATCTGTTGGGAAAGCTGTTGTACCAGAAATTTATGAACTGATAAGCATGTTCTGAAAGAACAGTAAATCACCCTTAAACTTGGCTCATGCAGCATATGTCTGAAGTCTCAAATTTAAAAAATATTTTTTTAATTTAAAGGTCTTTCAGGACTTTGTTTTTCTGTATATATTCAAATGAGTACCAGAATGAGTGATGCACTGTCTCAGAACTACATAAAATCTATATGGGGTGGTCTTATTTTTTGTTGGTATTAGTATTTCAAAAGTCATTCAGGCATACAACCATGACACCTATATGTTTAGCATCAGTTACTGTAAAATAAAACACAATAAACTGGAAGTTACAGATCTTGTACCTTTACACAATGGACATTAAATCCAGAAATGAAATCGTGGACCCTAACCTACTGCTTCATATGTTGAGATTTGCTCTCTTCCATGTATCAAACAGCTAAATGGCTAGGTGGATCTTACCTCAAGCTGTTCTTATTTGTCCTGGTTTCAGTTGGGATAGAGTTGATTTTTTTCGTCATAGTGCCTGGCATGATGCTATGTTTTGACTTTAGAAGAAAAACAATGTTGATAACATACTGATGGTTTAGTTGTTGCAGCAGTGCTGCACTGAGTCAAGCATGTTTCAGCTTCTCAGCTTCTTGTACTGTTCTGCCAGCACAGGGGCTAGAGGGGCACAAGGAATTGGAAGGGGACAGAACCAGGACAGCTGACCTAAACTTGCCAAAGGAATGTCTCATTCTATTTGACAGAATATGAAAACTATAAAACTGTGGGGAGTTGGCTGTGTGGGCAGTTGCTGTGCAATTGCATTGCTAATTTTGTACGTATATACCATATTATAATTACTATTATGTTCCTTTTCTCTTCCTTTTTTGTCCTACTAGATTTTTATCTCAGGTGTTTTTTTGTTTGTTTGGTTGGTTGTTTTTTTTTTTTAACCAACTCTCTTCCCCATCCCTCTGGAAGAGGGGAGTAAGTGAACAGCTGTGTGGTGCGGAGCTGTCTTCCTCTACTTTATTACTAAGCATACTTCTGGCAAAAACTATACTGGAATAGGCAGCGAAAAGGTTTTGTGATTTCACACAATAGAAAGCTTCCCACTTAGAAAATATGCATTAGAAAAATAAACTTTGGACACTTGGTTCTCTTAAAGGATATTCTGCTCTTTAGGCATTGCTGAATATAATCTGAATGTATATCTGAATATAATTATATGGTTAAAACTTCTCCAAGCCAGGTGAAGTCTGCACGCAATTCAACTAAACACTGAAGCATGTGAGCATGGTTAGATGGTTTAAACCAAATCCTGCAAAATATGGAGAAATTCTTAAAAGTAGAATAGAAGTTTACCTGAATCACATCTGCTTCTATAGAGCTTTAATTAAGGCCTTTTGGAGGAAGAGATCAACATAAAAGGCTCTCAAAATTTAGCAGCCTCTGTTCCCTGCATATAAAAGGATGGTAAAAGAGATAAAGAACACTGGATGAACTGCAATTCTCAATGGGCTTTTAGCATAAAAATTGTTACCTCTGCATGTCTGGGCTGTTAATGCTTGAGACTACCCCCTCTTAATAACTGCTCCACAGTCTGATGGAAATCTCAGGAGACCTAGCTCACTGTCTTATCATGCCATCACCACAAAATCTCCCTTCAAAACAGCACCAGTTGAACAACAAAGCCAAGAATTAACATCGGATGTGTGAGAATCCTTCTTTGTTTTTTGGCTCAAAGCTTGCTTCCTGAGGTATTTCTTGTGATAAGACTCTGATTGATT
>JAOWBP010066408.1:0-33176 GCA_028571105.1 Tragopan temminckii
GTCAGAGCAGGGAAAATCTGCCCTCTTCCCTAAAGCTCAGAAGATAATACTGCCATAATATTCCAACGCCACACCAAGCTATCCCTGTAAACATTCCCACAAGTCACACATGTGTTTTTAGTACAGCACCACTACACAAATGTCCACTGCCAGAGGGAGGGAAGAAAACTCTCATGTATGCAATGCTCCCCGATGCTTCCAGCCACCTCCACGTGTAATTATTCTAGAATTTCAGGTCTAGGTTTTGAAAAATAAAGCGCAATCATTTTAAAGACAGATCCCTTTGAGGTGAACACTCCTTTAATATCAGCTGCTGCTTGGGTAGTGCTAGAGCCACGACAGTCTGAAGATAAAAGCAAGCCAAGCTTAGTACAGAAGTATCATATTCATTATTAAGCCAGCTGACATAGCTGGAGCAAGGGAAGAGGAAGAGACAAGCTTTTAGGAAAACAAGCCAGCGTTCAGGGCTGAGAGCAAAGCTGGCTGTGGCTAGCTGCTGCCTTAGTGCATCCTACCAGCACTGCAACTTCACTTTCCTTACGCCAGCAATCTGGGACTTCAGTACCTCAGCATATATAGAGATGATCACTGCCAGGAACTGCCTGAGGACATGTCCTAGTGCTTCCTGGAAGAGCTTTGCTCAATAAAACTGACTCACCTCCTATACAAAAAAAACAGCATAATGACCAAATGCAGCAGTAAAACCACTGTTTGCAGCCTTATGGTGTCATGCTGTGACAGGGAGGACCAAGACTCCCCAGTGACCTGGCTGACATGGATTTCAGGAGAAGGACCAGTGCTTCCTTGTGACAAGGGAGGTTTAGGTTACATGTTAGGAGGCAGTTTTTCACGCAGAGGGTGGTGAGGCACTGGAACAGGTTGCCCAAGGAGGCTGTGGATGCCCCATCCCTGCAGGCATTCAGGCCAGGCTGGATGTGGCTCTGGGCAGCCTGATCTGCTGGTTGGCGACCCAACCAGCAGGGGGTTGGAACTGGATGATCATTGTGGTCCTTTTCAACCCAGGCTATTCTATCATTCTATGACCTGTCTGGCCCAGACTTCAGGAGAAGATCTGAGAAAGGGGAGCCTGCCTCATGACATTAATATTCTTGTTTCAAACAGGATGAGCTGCAGCTACAGCCTTCAAAAGATGACATCCTTCTGGTCTGTATCCCAGCTTTGCAAAAAAATAACACAAACCTATGAACTTGCTCTGTGCAGTGATGCACCTGGGAAGCACTAAGAGATTGCTTTCATGTGGTAGCTGGTATTTTCCATTGGGTACCACTGCCCTTACACTCCTGAGCATACGCTGCTGCAAACTGCCCCAACCCAGAGTTCTGAAGAGGCAAATTTTATCAATTTAACAGCTAATGACAAATGAAGTCTCATGATTGTGAAAGCTGTTCTAAGCTAGCTGGGCATTTATATGTGAAGGTAAGAGTAATGATCTCTGTTCATAAACTGTAAGAAATGTGCGCTACTTGTGATTTGTGCTTTTGAGCTGTTGACTACCAAAAAATTTTTATTCTTGTTCCTGAAAAGAGATAAGCGAAGGCATCAGAGATGAAACAGGACAACCTTTACATTGCCAGACTTCATTTATCACTGCATTCATTTCTCAGTAGCAGCACAATGCAAACGATGTCCATCAGACAATAAAACCAGATGCATTTATACTTTAGGCAGCATAACCAAAATGCTTCACAAAAAAATAAATCCCACTTTCCTTTTGCAGCTAAACTTCTACTAAAAATATTCCTCAGAGTCACTTCTAATGGGACCCATACTCAGAAGTACTTGCACCTTAGTGCCAACTCATCTGACACAAATTTCTTTAAGCCCACCTAACAACGACTCATTCTTTGTTCTACAGAACAAAGAGGCCCGGCTGTTAAAGCAGGTTTCCTGGGAAACAGACGTGATGGCAGAAATACTTCCAAGCCTTTCCTACGCTACGCGAGACAAATTGCAGAGTTATTTAAAGTAACACTAAATTATGGATGTTGTCATTAAATACTGATGAGGTTTCATCTCCTAAAGCAAGGGAAGAAGAGACCGTTTTGACTCGGTGTCACTTTTCAACCAGTGCTCTGACATCAGAAACATAAAGGCTGGGGTTTATTTGGTGACTCCGAATCCTTTCCCTCCTGCTGTACTGAGCTGTGTGACTGACATGCTACAACCTTCAGGTGAGGATCTGAATTCAGAAGTGCATGTCTGCAGCTGAAGAACAAATGCTCTGGGGTTTTCTGCTTTTGTTGGTTTCCCTTTCTTCCCTCCAGTCGTAGCTTTACCCTAGCTGCTATGCTTTGAGCATCATCTACTAACAATACACCACACTTGAGAATTGACACACTGTAAGTGAACTCTTAATTGCCCACTACCAGCTTGGCCCTTCAGCAGGAAAAGAAAATCAGAAATACCAGAACTTGCCTTGCTTTCCTTACACTTTTCTTTCCTGTGGCTATGGCTAGTTAATTTCTTAAGTTTTTTCCATCTCGTACTTGTATTTTGGCTTTCTCTGCAGCTGGCAACCCCTGTCTGAAGAAGCAAACCCCACAGCTTAGGAGATCTGGAGAAGGGGGAAAACATCCTTTGGCAGCAAGTCAGAGCTTATTAAGTTCTCAGGGAAGGAAAAGGTTATGAAAGCTGTGTCAAGAACAGCAGCCAGAAGCACACTTGAAGAATCGTGTTTTAGGTCAGCTTCTTGAGCAGAATTGGAGCAGCAAATGCAAACAAGGCAAAGTGGGTAGTGCACAGAGGGCTGCAGAAACGCTCACATCTCCACATATCCACAGTCTGATGTTTCTTCCATGGCTTGTGCTGCTTCTGTCAATCCCATTTGCTTCTCCCTGCCTTGAATTTAGGTCTTTCCAAAAGATTCTTCAGAGCTATAGCCTTTATTCTACATCACCCATTCGCAAAAACTGCAATTAGACTGCACTACCATCACCTTCTTATCTTTAAATTCATTTAGACTAATGATGCTGTTTTTCAAAGGAGCCCTCCTTCATCTGCACTCAGCCGAGCATTCAGCTGCACGCACAGAAAGCTGCATTATTCATCACCCTCATCTGCATATGCACATTCCTCAGCAGAAGGCTGGGCAGACATTTTGTCAGCACTCCAAACGCCTTGGCCACTAGATGCAGTGCAGGGCCATGCGGGAGCCTGAGCGTGAGGAACAGCACTTAGCTGCTGAGTGCTTAGCCAGGAGTTCCCCCCTCTTCCCCAGAAGCCCATTATTAATCCTGTTTCTCCTATACAGGAACAGGGCCAGGCTGGAGGACAAGGCGGAACAGAAAGTCCTAATGGCAAGTCCTGTGCTAGCTTCTTCGAAAGATGAGCTTTGCCTGTTAATTGGTCTTATTTCCATGAATGATGTGTTGGTATTTCGCTCTGCCCAAATTAGCTTGCCCAAAGCTTGAGAATTGGCTTGCAGGCAGGCCGGCCCCCTGCTGCGCTTGGATCTGTGCCTTTTCAGTTGATTCTCCATCTCCAGAGGACATCAATTAAACCTCTACTATATTCTACAGGCTGTGTCTGTTTGTGTCACACACACAAAAAACTTATTTGACTGGAACAAGGCTTTAGAAGAACAACCTGCTGTGGGGAGGCTACATAACAGGCTTTTAACACAGTAGCTGCACTTCAAACCTCTCAGACCTTTGACTTCTTGAGGCTAAGACTGGAAAGCATCAAGGATTTTAAATGTTCTTGAAATAACACACCAATACCGCAAGTGCTTTGAAAGGGAAAGAGGAGTATTACTGAGTGATAGCATACACTGAGTCTTTAAACTCATTCATGGAGACTATGAGGGTTTCCTTCCCTCCCACCAATTTGGCACTTGGTATCTCACGTGTTAGTAGCCAATTTGATACTGAAACATCAGAAAAGGGGTTTTTGGCATCGCAGAGCAGGTTGTTATATTGCTTCTCCTAGCAGCCAATATCCATGCTTACAAAGGAAAACCCCACACCAATAACTCACACAAAATCAAAAGGTGTTAGAAGCTATCAGAATAGCTGCCAAGGCTTCAGATTCGCATCCTAAAAGAATAGGGTGGCTGTTCCTAGTTTGAGATTAATTCAGCCTGCATTATTCAACATTTCTAATAATGGAATGGCAGACAGCCTTCTGAGAAGTCACAGTAAAGCGTCAGTAAAATACATTCTGGGGAAGATAGATAGCTTCTATAAAGAGATATATAATAACCAGGATTAACCTATATTTAAAAGAACAGTAATCAGAAAGGGACATTTCATTAACAACTTTAATTATTTCCAAATCCCTATACAGGTCGTAGCCCATTAACACCAAGGGCTTTTACTTTATATTAATGTAGTTTGCAGCTCTGTAAGTCACCCCAACGAAGGAGAACTTATTGAAAAAAAGTGGAAGGGCAGGGGGAAGATGGCTATAAAAAACCTGGGCCTGTCTCCTGGCCCAAAAGCACAGCAACACGCCTTCCCTTGTTATTCCTCTCCTCTCAAGGTGACAGATTTCACAGAGCACCGTGCTGGGGCTGTGATCCAACTTTGTGCTCCAGGGATCCCAGCTGATGCCTGATGGCCCTGGCTCTGAGTGGTGGGATTCCCACAGCTCTACACAGAGCCAGGCCTTCTGCTAGCAGCACTGCAGAGCTTTCTTCAAGAAAAAATTATAAAGTTTGCAATTGTAACACAGCATAAGGAATGTTTTAAGCTGCTAGTCTATACTTTTTCATATCAAATAAGGTCTGTCTTGCTCAAAGGATCTGATCGCTACTGGATTAACCTTGAACTGCCGGATGCCAGCGGTCTTAGAGGAACAAAGCATCCAGCTGCACTCAGTGAGAGATCAAGGTAAAAGGAAAGCATGCTCCCTCTGGTTTTGAATATTTTGAAACCCAAGAGAGTTCCACACCTTTCTACAAAAGGCCTAAGTCCTGGCTAGAAAACAGCAATAATAGAAAGACATCGTACGACCTGCGTGTGAGCACAGTTACACCTGAGAAACTGACTGGTTTCATTCGTGCTGCAAAGCCTTCCTGAAGGAGAAGTTCACCCCAACGTGTTTTCTGCTTCTGGGTGTATTGATCTGATATGCATTAGCGTGACTAAGCTCCCACCTTGCACATAAAACACTGCTTCAGCAACAGCAGCTCTGCTGCCTGTGCCAAGCAGTCAATAAGAACAAAGATTTGATACTTCAGCACACAGTGCACTCTACTAGTCGCAGCCATTTTGAAATTAAAAAGAGTTTTGATATTGCTTATTTTCAACAGAAATGAACTACAGAATAACCTGGAGGTAGTTTCAGCAGTGTTGGAGTGAAGCTGCATGCAGTGCACAGCTATGCACAGTGTTTGAAAAGACAGTTACCTCATTTTCCTGGGTGAAATCGAGAGCATCTTCTCCTGATGCAAGCAGAGTATGAAGAATCCTCTGTTTTACCTGCTCCCATTCAACCAGCATTGACTCTCGGTGATACTCCTCTGCCATAGCAAAAGTCTGTTGGATAAGATACTGCATTAGGATACAGAAGATGCTTCCCTGGCATTCCTGTCATCGCTGGTGTGATGCTAGCTAGCAGCCTCAGCTAGACATTATAATATAAAACCATTTTCTATTTTCATGATGGAATGTAGGTCTTCTCTTCCCCTATAATCATTTCAACAGGGTTTTAAATATGCTTCAGTAATTATAGAGTAATTATATGTAATTAAAATAATTTAATAATGCAGAAGTACTATTTCTTATAATTAAGAAAACAAAAATACAAGCTGATGCCCCAAGAGTACATGTACGGAAACAACGTAACCTCAGTGCTAGGAATGCAGTGACACTTCTAAGCAGCAGCCTTAAGACAAACAACAGGAAGCATTTTTCCACACTGCATAATTCAGAAGGGAAAAATCACTGCCCTGAATATGACATACCAAAAGCCTAAAGAGATTCAGGAACTCTGTCAGATGAATTTTGCATCAGACAGCTTCCATCTCAGAACATCCTCAAAGCAATGATTTGCTCAGAGCAGAGGAGATAAAGTGGGGAAAGTCCATCCTATACCTTTCTCCCATCTAGATGGCTTAGGCATTGGTCCCTTATCGGGACCAAATTCGGGCTCTACAGAACTATTCTGAGTCGAAGAAACTAAGTTCCTCAAGATCTACTTCTCTCTTTTTTTTTTTTTTTCTTGTTTGCTTAAAAGAAAAAGGCACTTGCTTCCAACTTACCCTCTTCCTAGACTCTTCGATGGCTGACAGCAATGCATTGTCCTTCTCATTCTTCAGGAATCCCTACAAAAAAAAGAAAAGCAGAGCATCAGCCAGAAAGTATTCCCGTGCTAACACCAGATCCGCACTGCACCACTCAGCTCGCCCCGCAGCTCCCCCCAGTCCACTCCTGAGAAGTTTAAAGGTCACTTTACTTCACCAGAGATACAGCAAGATGTCCATACAGAGCAACGGGAAAATGAAAATGCATTAATCCTGTTTTAATATGCATTAAATCCCAGTGAAATGTCCTGCTTCCATTCCCTTTTATCTCTGTGTCCCAGCAAGCACCTCCTCTTGCTCTCCATTTGAGGGAGCTGGGATGAAAGCTAGGTAGGAGTGATAAGCCAAGATAAGACTGCTGGACTTGAGTAGGGTAAAAAGAAAGAAGAAAGGCTCTGACTCGGCAGCTTCAGGCAGGAGTGAAGCTCTGGGAGGCCCAACGGGAACTGTGAAAAAGCTTTAAAAATAATCAGTTGAAAAAAGATGGAAGCTGGAGAGCACACAGGAGGAGTTTACAGCACTGTCTCTTTCCTCACATACAGCTGGAATGGTTAAAAAATATTTACACTTTTAATTTACCAGAACATCTCAAAGCAGGTCAGGTGTACATGAACAGATTGGCTCCAATGAGCTGTATTTTCTTATCTTCTATATTGCTTTTGTGATCCATAGCAGCAAGTTGAAGATACCCTGAGCTTAGAGCACATAGCTGTGGGGTAAGCTGCAGGAATACATGGGCAACAAACGGGAAATGTTTATTACATCCTGACTTGAACAGCTTTATTTTACACTTTCACCAATTAAACAAATCTACATGATTTGCACTCCCATACTGCAATTTAAACATTATTTGAAACAGGAAAAAAAGCTTTTGTCTCCCTCTGAAGTAACCAGCTGTAACATGTTAACTCCACCAGGTGCTAATATCTTAACAGTCTGTATGCCTGCTCCAGAGATCTATGGAGAGACCACTGACAACAGGAGGGAGCAGGAACCCAATGCACTGCACTTTGTGCTTTTACACCAGGGATTCACACACAGCCTGCTGCCATGGGGCTGGCACCTCTGGGAAAGCCTATTTATAGTGAATCTTGAGAACAGCCCTGCGGCTGCATTAAATGCAGTCACAGATATCAGCTTGCTGCTTACCTCAGTCTGAGAGGTGAGGAAGGTTTGAAGTTTCTCAGAAATTAAGATAATTGGTAGAAAACTCAGCTAGTGCAGGTGTACTGTCTGCCTGCACTACCCAGCATCAAAAGAAAGGGCACTGTGCCCTTCCCCTCTGAGATCCACAGAACAAGCCATACCTGGGGCAGGACATCTGACCCCTTCAGCTGGGACCAGGAACACCACCTGTCTGTACAGCAGGCAAAGAACTGCAACCCCCTGAGACAGACCAGGATGTGGTTCTCCTAGAAACAGCCCTGGAATTCCTTGAATTATACATGGAAGAAGGGCTCCTTGAACACAGCCTACTTCTCCACCATGTCCCACTTTTATTTTACAATTATGCCCATAAAGAAATCACAGTCTCAGCCTGAAAAGGGGAAGCTAAACGCAGATCCTTGCACGTGCCTGAGCACCAGGAACAGCAGCAGCTGTGACCGAGCCGGGCCAGCAGCCAAGCTGCAGGTGAGATGGGGAGGGAGAGGACTTGCCTTCCTTACCTTTGGCCACACGGGTGGGAGGTGTCTAGGAGAGAAACCACTTTGGGTGTTTTCTGTTTGTTTTTTTCCTGCCGTGTCCCTAAACCAGAGACCTGTGGGCTTCCAAATTTCAGCAGGTCCATTTAAGGGATTTTATTACACTGAATGCCGACTAGGGAACAAGCATGGTCCTTCACAATCCCAAAACTGCAGTGACCAAACAAAGATCTTTGCACATCTCAAATACTACCTGCAGTGTCTCACGGACAGAAGGCACACTCAGCAAGGCTGCCCTATGCCTGGTGCTGCGCATGGTCATAGGATGGCAACTGCTGCTTTGGTTGCTTGCAGGCTGATTGCTACACCTCAGAGCAGGGACTTTCCTCACCTGGAGTTGAGCTTCCTGCCAGTGTTTATGCTGAGGCCAAACAACAGCTCTCACAGTGTCACTCTAGGTGTTAGTAGCCATAATTTCACACTCAAAAGTACACGTCCAGCTGCTGTACCCAATATTGATTCCTTGGGCTTCCCACATTGCCACCTAGTGGTGTGCTGCGCTTCCATCATAGGACACTTAGGCTTCGCTTCTATGTGTAAGTGCACACAGGCCCGTGTGCTTTAAGGAAAAGCAGAGCTGCTTGGAACAAGGGTGGCAGGAATATGAAAGAACTGCATTTCATATTCTGGTCCCCAGAATCCCAGGCCACGGAAAAGCATTAGGGTTTTGCAGACCCATGGAGAGCACTAGGTTGTACTTGCTGAGCACGCCTGCCCTACAAGCTCTCTGCAGCCCCAGAGGCAGGGGTGACCTTGGCACCAACTTACAGACTACAGCAGGGAGGGAGTGGCACACAGCACAGGGGTCCGAGGCAGCGCACAGCCCACACTGCAGGAGCTGCCCCCTCCAGGGAGGTGCTGGTGACTGCACAAGGAGCACTGGCGCTGCTTCGTATCTGATACCCAAAGACAGAAGCAGAACAGATACTGTTAGGAGACAAAAGCCATTTCACAGCAGCAGATGGCAAGGATAGGGATAGCCAACACGAGACTGCTCAAACCTCCCGGGTGAAATCCTTACCTTGCGGCTCTCGCATACAGGCTCTGCCACAGCAGGGATGAAAACAAAACCATATCTTAATTCCCAAGGCAGGTTTCCACAGAAAGCTCCTGGAGCCCTAACGTCACACCCCACCCTCCTGCTCCAAGCAGCAAGTGGCTGCCTGGCTCTGAATACTCCTCTGTGTTCCTGCAGTACACCAACATGATCTCCCTGCACCTAGCTGGGAAGGGAAGCAGCACATCTCTCTTCCATCACAGGTTCTACAACACTTGCTGCTGTATCCTAAGCTTGATTTGTGCAGTATGTGCTTGGAAGACGTTTGCAAAACAGTAACACGGATGTAGAAATACACCCACTCTCCCACCCCCAGCTTCCCTCTTCCCAGCTAGTCTCATACTCAATCCCCATTTGCTCCTGCAGATCTACTGGCACTCAGCATCCTTCCCCAGCACATTACAGCTCCTCTTGGATCTCTCCTTTCCCATGGATTCCAGCTTTATCTTCTCACCACCTCCTTCCTCACTGAAGCCCAGCCTTGTCGAGCCTTGCCATACCAAACCCCAGCCTCCCTCTGCTACGCACTCACTCCTACCTTCCAGCATCCAGGGAGCCTTGCTCCCCACTCCTTCCTCCCACAGCCTTTCCTCCCATCTACTGCACCCAACCTTCAGCTCTGGCTGCCCTTCAGCATTCAGAAGAGAGGACTGCCTGCAGCTGAGCCTCCAGGAGCTGTGAACACAGAGGTGATGGAGGTGCATGCAGAGGACTCCCCATGGACCCTGGCCAGCCCAGTGCAATGGTACGGAGAACATGACAGTAGGGGAGGCTTTCAAAGTGCATCAGTAGGTGCTTTGTGCAGCAGAAAGGGCTATAGCAGCAACTGCACGTGACATGCATTTTGCAATCTTCATCTTCAAGGCTTTCTTACCTTTAGTTTCATTTGAAAATTAACTTGGGTGAGGAGGATGTGGTGAGGGCGAAGGCAAAGCACCACAATCACGCTGCCTGGGGAGACGACATTGCCTGAAGGCAGCATTCTCCAACGTGCAAAACAGTTGCCAAGACTCATCCAAGAGGATGAGCTGGGGGGTGCCCCAGGGAGGCTGTGCCAGGAACCAGCACCTGCCTCACTCCAGCCCAAATTCCACAGGAAAATGTTTCAGGAACTAATTCATTATCAGTACAAAAGGGCATGCATACACTGATGGGCTCTTTTTGACAGGAGACTGAAAGTCCCTCCCCTTTACTGCAGTAAATGAGGTTAGTAAACTCTCTTCTGGCTGATAGAAGTCTCTTAATTACTTCCATCAGTCACGCCATACTTTCAATACCTGATCTTAGTATTCAAGCTGTCAAGAGAAGGCCAATGTTGCCAAATAGAGCGCTGAAGCTGTGGACATTGACAGAGATGCTTACTTTCCACTGGCAGGGGAAGAAAGGAGAAAATGAAATTAACAATCTGGGACCATTTCAAGTGAATTGCTCTTTGAAGAAAACATTTTCAAGTGCTGGATTTCCAGTTGATCCAGTGAATCCTTCAAAGGATCAACAGAGATGATAATTACACCACTAACAAACATGATTCTCAAGCAGTGGGAACAGCAGCTCCAGATGAAGGATCTGATGTAATCATCTCTACCAGTACTTTGTTGTTGTTTTTTGTGTTGGTTTTTTTTTTTGTTTTTTTGTTTTTTTAAAGGAAGGGCTGAGAATGTCA
The DNA here is from genome assembly GCA_028571105.1 of Tragopan temminckii. Lineage (NCBI taxonomy): Eukaryota > Metazoa > Chordata > Aves > Galliformes > Phasianidae > Tragopan > Tragopan temminckii. The sequence goes on from JAOWBP010066408.1 coordinate 10,689, forward strand.
CAGCTGCGTACAAATCAATGCCTTCAATCCAGTCTGTGTAACAAATCGACACCTTGAAGAGAAGAGATGGAACCTTAGGAAGGAATCCCCTTGTTAAATAGCACGTTCTCACTGCAGCAGTACGGGGAAATGTGCCTTTTTCCATCTAATGAAGGAAGTGCAAATGGTAAAGCTCACGTCTGACCTCTCTACAAGCACTCAGTTCCAGGGTCTAGTTACAGGAAAGTCCTCCCAGTCTAACAAAGCTGACATTTGTAGACATTTTCTACAAAATTAATTCACTGTTGACTAAATAGGAGAAAACAGGGAAAACCAGAAGGGCTTCTAGTTTGCTAAGGCCCAAGAGCCAGTCGTTGCATTTTGTTCATTCAAAGGAACAGCTGCATTGGAGGGAAATCTATGAGAACTGCTAGCTAGCAGACAGCGCAGCCAACTGCTGGGCTTGGGGAAGGCTCGCTGCTGTGCCACCTGCCTTCCCAGCAGACCTGAACCCTGCCCATGCACACCGTGTGCACCATGCTCACAGCCAGCGCTCCCATTTAACTCACATGGAAGCACAGGCAGGAGAGCTCTTCTTGCTCCGCAGGCAGACAGCATCTCAACAGCAAGTCATGAAAATATACAAACCTGGCTCAAGCTCTGCTCCGCTAGCAATGGTTGTAAACATCACTGCAATACTCCACGCAGCTGACTTTCTGTTCCAGCAAGACCAAATTCGCAAAGCTGCAGCAGCTGCAGCACGCCCGGCAGGAGCAGCAGTGCAGTCCTTCCTCCAATAGCAGGAAGTCGGTGCGAGCACCACTGCAAAGGATGCAATGTGCTCACAGGAAAAGCACCTTGCAGGAGACAGAGCACCACCAGCAGCCTGGTAAGCTTCCTTGGTGCCTCCCTGTGCAAGTGGAAAACGCACTGCATTAATCCTGGCATGGGGACAAGACCCACCATCGGCATGGCAGCGATGTGACACTCAGAACTGAATGGTGCCTTTAATCTGCATTGTGTGGTGAGCCTTAGGCAAATATGCATAAGCAAAGTGCTTGCTGCCCTAGGCTAATACCAGCAGTACAAGAATCTCCTACGTTTTTGTGTTATTTTAGCGGTTTAGACTGTTTGATTTGCTAAACTCAAGCAGTTTTCACAGTAATCTTCAGACCGTAGCCAGGAACACAGGATTTTGTTGCGCTGGATAAATATCATTATTCCTTCTGGCCAAGATGGCAGAACTCCAGCTGTCAAAGCTCCTCATGAAGGCAGTGCACCTCCAGCAGGAGCAGAGAACAGGGTGTGTGCTCTCCAACACTTGCTGTGACCATCTCCAGCTGGGAAGGTGCTCTTCGAGAGCACAACCACATGCAGCACTTTGCTCCTGCTGCAGCAGGAGGGGCCAAACACAGCAGAGTAGTCTGCAAAAATCAGAAATCCCAGCACAGTGATACAACTGGGTGAAGTGGGGCACCTGCTTTCATCAAACAACTACATATATGCTATGTTACGTATAAGTTTATCAACCACCGTATCTATTACTGATGTATCTGATTATTACGGTATTTGTAAATGTTTATTCCACACGTTACGTCCATCTCCTCCATCACACCCAGATGCTGCCGCTGTTGCGCACAGTGCTCTTTCCTTCCCAGGCTCTGGAGGCCTCTGCTGTGTCACATTGAGATGCACAGGGGAATGCTGGTAGAACTGGTTTCAACAGGGACTTTCCAAAGTCCAAAGTCCAATGCTTTAATGGCAAAACACATAACACTTTTTCTAATGTAAAATTTTTGAATAAAGGAGCTCAGAGTGAGGCTCTCCCTGCATACAATTATTATCCTTCATGGCATGGATCAGCTGAGGCAGTAATTGCCAATATAGCATAAGAACAGCGGGAGGAACCGCGCTGCCTTCCCACTGCCCCCCTCCTCCTCCTCCCCACGCACTGCGTTCCTGCCTCCCCGCGATGCCCACCAGCAGCACGCCTGGCACCGCGCTTTGTCATCAGGGCCATGAGCGTGGGGCTGCATCAGCACAGGAGCTGAGCTCCTCCAGCAGGTTCCCAAATGCTCAGTGAGTCACACTGGGATGCAGAGCAGTGGCCTCAGCCTGCCACAAGCAGCTGCAGTTTTCCCCTGCCCTACAAGCATACACCCTGATTAAAAAGCGCAAACAGGATGGTTTTCTGCCACCTTCCCCAAACCAGCACCACAAAAGTCACGTTTCGTTTGGACCGCATTTTCTGAACTCTGTCTGAAATAAGTGATGGATCTCTGGCCCTTTGGACCTGACTCACAGCATAACCTTACATTAAAACATTTACAGTGTGCTAACAAAGAATTTCTGACCATCCGCTGGAGCACATTATTGCACCTACCCCTCCAGCAGCAGGCTTCTAAAGGAACTCTGAGAAAACACACAGATCTCAGCCATTGCGCAGCCACAGCCAAGCCTGCAATACCCCTCGGTGAGAACCTCTCTGCATCAAGCAGAGCAATGCCTTGCATCAAGCCATCAAAACTAATTTCACTGATGACGCCATTTTCTCATTTCCTTCGCTGCCATTTTAGCACAGTGGTCGCTCTGTGCTCTCGGGCAATGGTGACAGCCAGGTGCCCCCCAGTGCAGCCCCACATCCCAGCGCCCAGCTGTGCACCCTGACTGGGAGCAAAGGGAGTGGTCTGGGAGGCTGTGGAGGACACACAGAGCGAGGCATGTCTTGGGGACCACCGACAAGAAGGACAAGCTGTGGAACAGCTGCTTGCTGCTATCAGCCAGCCTCCCGAGCCCACCAATCCAGATTTTAGTGCAGATCTTCATCCCGCCCTCTCTCTGTTGGTGTGTTCTCCTTTTGCTCACCCGATTTGGGGCATGTAACCTTGCCGCACTGAGAAACGGGCAACATCAAGTTTTTTGGGGAGAGAAACAAAGTACATTATTATTACTTGTGCATCTCTTTTTCCACAATCTCAGACACGTAAAAGAAGTTAAGCACCCTCTAGCTGGCACAGAACTCTGAAGACACAGAGGGGTGCCTCCCAGCGCTGCGGGAAAGCAGAGCCAAGCAGAAGCACCAGCCTGCCCTGTGAGCCTGCAGCAGGCTGAGACCTCCTGGAAAAACCCAAGTGGAAAAGGAACGCCTTCTGAAGTTTTTTTAAAAAAAAAAAAAAAAAAAAAAAGCCCAAGTCAGCCCTTCCTTCTGAAGAATTTTACATCATTAAAATAATAATAGATAAAGCTATGTCTGGAATATGCCAGTTACAACCAGCACAGTTCTATTTCCCGGACACCCTAGTGCTCAGACAGCAGGGTGTTCACAACGACCCTCTGGCTGCACCACCCGACCCGTGATGCCGAGCAACCTTTCCTTTCCTCAGCATCTCCCCATTGTGCTACAAACCTGCACTTCCAACTTCCCACTGCTGAGGGGGCACCACAGACAAAAGGCCCCCCCCCACCACACCGTGCCCACCCACAGTGCTCAGAGGGAATGAGGCACTGGCCCCAGGTGCTGCCCACAGAGAGCAGGAATCCCACTATCACAGACCTGCAGCCAGCTATTCATTGCTAGGACTCGTGTTCCACACGCTCATTTACGGAGCTCGGATGAACTCCGTCTCCCACTCACTTCAGACAAAGGAAAATAATTTGCACCAGCACCAACGGCAGCGTACCAAGCTGCCTCCCACACGGGGACAGCCCCTTCAGCTCCCCACACATTGCAGCCTTTTGCTCAAGGAACCAATGCATTGCTGAGCTGCTGCCACGGCAGGACCCTTACAGCACCAGCAGCCTCCTTTACAACAGGCAACTTGCAGGCACGCTGTGCAGCAATCCCATTTCTAACAGCTCAGGCACAGCTAACAATAGGAGAGCAAAGGTGGCACACGGGCACCCTGGCACTGTGCTGCAGGGCCTGTGCTGCTCCCCAGTGGGAGGAAAAAGTGACCCACGCCATAGCTCTGTCCCCGGGGAAGTGCTGGGCAGGCAGAGCCCACGAGGCAAGCAGAGGCAGGAGGCAGGCAGCCCTGCTGCGTACTGCAGACCCCCACCCTGCCATGGCCACTCACTCCCTGCTGATCCCTCCACCAGGATTCTCCTGGCTTTCCCTTCCCTATCACACCCTATTCGCTTGAAGGAGAGCTGGGGTCTGGGCTGCAGACTCCAGTTGACTTAAAATAATTCACTTTGTCTCATCCAAGAAACTAGTGAAGAAAAAAAAGAAAAGCAAACCCTGGTACCTTTGTTGGCTTTGATGAGTGGAAATATTTTCCAGCAGACCGTTCTTATTTTTCATTTTCATCCCACATTTGATATCCTCACTTCCAAATAAAATTCAAGAAAGTTCAGAGCGCCTCCTAAATAAGCCCTAAGTGCATCTGCAGGAGCAAACAGTGTACCAACATCTCTGCGCCACAATGAAAGCCCAGAAAATTGCATCTCATAGCAGCATTCTTATTTCCGTTCAAAACGTTCCCGTGGATGTTCCACAGCCTAGGGAAGAGACCACGGGAATAAGGACACTCAGAAAGTTAGAGGGCTGTATCTGTCCTTATCAAAGAGCAGCGATGTCGGAGGGTCTCTGCAGCACAGCCCTGTGCCGGGCTGCCCCACCCAGCAGCTGCTCACAGCGCAGGGGTACGGCACAGCCCACAGAATGCGGGGTCTGCCCCGAGCCACCCACCTGTTCTCCTCCATCTCCCACCTCCCACCTCAAACAGCCCGCAGCAGCAACACAAAGGAAAAGCAGAACGAAAGACACCTGAAGGAAAAGGCTCACTCCTACCCAAGCAAGCTTTTCACCTTTGTTGTATACATTTTGAAACGCACCCGTTCCTACCTGCAGATCTCAGTGCCCAGCAGTTACAAACCTGTCAGTGCCGGCTGCCCGCGCTCACACTGCTGTCTCTGCATTAACGCTCAAGTTTTTTGCATCTTTAAAATAAAAGCTGTCAGGGCTGAGAGCAGGAGTCCCGCACTGCCATGGGAGCGCGGCTGCTCCCCGCGGCTCAGCGCTGCAGCGCATCTCTGCTTCCTCCAGTGGTGCTCGATTCAAACGCTGGGGAGCACCAGCCTGAAACCAGTAACTGCTGGGAGTAACAGTCATAGGTTACAGAAGGATATTTTATTGTTAGCGGGCTGTACCATGTAGCAGTCAGGAGGGGGTGAGGCAGACACAAGGCAATTTTTTTCCCCGAGCCACCGCAATTACTCTGATGTGAATTTTTGATGACTTCCGACATATTGCACGGTTAATCATCGCTTCGGCTGTCACGTTGGGTTAACGTGCAGAACGCATTTGCTGCATTGTGATGCAGCAGCACGGCCACAGCTCGTGGCACCGGGTGTGAAGCTATTCCCTTTGCTGAGCTGCATGAATTTGCACATACCGTGAGGGGCTGAGATAAACGGCGGTTTGATTTCGTAGGGCGTAAGAAAGCTTCTGCCATTTTAGACCTGCAGCAGTCAAGCAACTTGTAGAGGCTGGGCGTTCTGCTGCATATTAATTGGTGCCGGTGCTGTTTGCAGAGAGCTGCGACTCCCTTTGTTCTGCTGCATTCGGTTATTCAGTGGTTAAAAGCTGCAGGTGCTATTTACCTTAAACGTTGATCTTTTCGGTAGCTTTGCCCACGGCACGGAATTGTGAGCACACACCTCAGGCACTGCCACGCAGCCCTCTGACTGATACGTGCTCAGCCCAACTGCAACCTCCTTCAACATGATATAGAAAGCACACTCATGGTAAATCATCGCACACGAAGAGTAAAAATGCGCTACTTAAAAATAAAGAGGGTTTCTTTGCCAAGCACCACTTCTTCCCATGCGCTTTAAGCATCAAACGAAAAGCATAAGGTTATGCAAAATGCTAACGTGTGCTTTCCATTGTCACCAATAGAAAAACAATACTGCGAGCGACTGTGCAATTACAAGCGGGGATGTAAAACAGCAGAGATGAAGCCATGCTAAGAGCCAGTCACCCGATGATTAAAGTCAGGCCAGTGTATTCCAGCAGTCAGGTGATGGTGCCATCATTACAGTGCAGAAAGCCAGAGAAAAATCGAGAAACGGACCACCCCCATCTTAAAGAAAAAAATTACAAGCACCAAAGACATCAGGAATGCATTTGCTAATGCGCACAACACACTGCCACGAGGAAGGGTTGCACAGAACAGGGGCTGAGCGCCCTCAGAGCATTACCTCCATGGTGCCAGCCCTGAGAACGAACGAACACACACACACACACCCCCAGTGTCCTGCCTGGGGATGGCTGTGTTGGTGCCTAACGAAGCACGGTGAGCGCCCTGCTGCACACACTGTACATCACCACGGTACCCAACCAATTCATTACTTCCATTTCTGTTTTAATTCCAACAACACCACGGGGGTACAGGCTGCACACAAAGCACCAGTAAAAATGGTGCGGAATATTTCATACAGAGAAAAGCCAGGCTCTGAATTCACATTGCGCTTTCTGGTTTGGGAGCAATTCCACTTCTCAATAGCAGGCTTTTACGAGGTGCTCTGTGAATAGGGCTTACCCACCCCAAGGCACCTTACACAGTGCCAACACAGTATGTTGGGGCTTTGGAAGCAGCAGACCTGACCCCCAGGGCTGCTGCAAGGAGCGAGCTCTCCCTGCTCTGACCCAATAAGCACTGGATAGAATACCTGAATCTTCATATCAGGATGCTCCAGAATGAAAAAAAAAAAAACAGGTCCAAACCCACCCAAGTTCTTAAAGGAAAACCACTGATTATTACCCGCTATGCTCCAGAATGCAGGAGAAGTCCATCCTGGGGAAGGACAGGCATTTGTGCAGGAGCCATCTGAGTCGGGCACTCCTCCAGCACTGCAAGAATCCATGCTGGCACTGCCCCTTCTGCCCCACGCAGCTCTCTGGCTTTGGGCAGCTTGCCACTCACATACCTCCCACTGCAAAATGCTCCAACTGCACACAGCCACCAGAACAGGCGATGCACAGAGCTCTTGCTCTCTAGCTAAACTTTCTAACAGGTAAAGGGCATTACCTGGAGAGACAGCCTACTCTAAGGACAGCCTGCAGCCCTGCTTGGGGCTTTCCGAAGCACCACGGGTCTGGAGCTGTCAGCAGCTGCTTTAAAGATGCTATTTTATGAACAGAGGTTCTCTGTTTTTTTTCCAGTCATGTAATGTACTGCAGGAGCTACTCCCAGCTGCAAAACTACGCATTACAGATCAGCACAGTTTACATTTTTGTTTTACACTTTGCATTTTCAGCTCAGTGTTGCAGGGAAAGCTTTCCTATGTGGCTCAGCACACACTGCCTTTCCTTACCTGGCTGTTTCTTAAATTAACAGCTTTGAGAAATGAGAACAGAAATTATTCACCCAAATGGCAGTTAGCATGACTGATAGGGAGCAGTAAGCATGACTGAGATGTGGAACTGCCCCTTTTTCAGTGCCACCAATGCAGCAGAGCGCTCAGCCTGCACACATGTCCATCACATCTGCACTCAGATATTACTTTGGGAGGAAAAGAGAGAAAACTACTGCTCAGGGTTAGTGGGCCATAAAGGTTTTATTTCTGAGTAAGAAGTGTAATATCCCAAAGACAAAGGTGAAGCAAGGATCACACATCAGCCATGTGAATTGCTTTAATGCTTTTAGTTGTGATGCTTGCACTGGAATTGCCTGGACAACCCACATCTCTAACTATGTGGTTTTAAGTAGCAGCACTTCACAGCATCAGTAGATCAACCATAAAACGTATGTTGGATTTAGCAATTTTTGCTGTTCTCAAAACTCAAAGGCAAGAGGTGTCCCAAGAGGGAAGCAAAGCCCTCAATCCCTGTCAGCATGCAGATGTCCTGTGCCCAGAGCACTGTCCCTGTGGGTGCCCAGCTAGGGAGCTCCTTCCCTCCTTGCTGCCACTGCCCCTCTGGGGTGAAGGAGAGTCCTCCACCATCGCTGCAGAACAAAAGATCACAGAATACCCTGAGTTAGAAGGGACCTACAAGGGTCAGAGTTTAATCCATGCTATCACTCCTACCTTAAAGCCAAAAAAAAAAACCCAAAAACAATCCCTAGAACAGGCAGTACACAGTCTCCGAAATGTCTTTTCTCTTTCTTTTCACCCAGGCAGGGGTGAGAGGACGAACACAAAAGGCACTGTTTGGTCTGATCCTGCATCAGCTCCTTCCTGAAGTCCTGCAACTGTGATGCCCACTGCCACTGACCAGTGTTAGCCAGGAAACATCAACAGAGATATTGCTGGCAGCGAGTTAAGCAGCAGCAGGCAGCTCCTTCCCAAAAGCCTTTTTCTTTGCTGCTTCATTTGATGCTGCAGCAGCAGCAAATAGTGCACTGTCATAGCAGGGCCAGCGGGTGCCTTGCAGCACCCCTCCCTCTCTGCAGGAGGCTGCTGGGGCTGCCTGGCACTGAGGGTCCCTGGGCAAGAGGCAGCAGTGCTGCTGGATCTGCGCTCATCCTCCCCTCCAGAGGGAGGCAGAAAGGAGACAGAGGTGTAGGAGTCCAACTTAGGTAGTTGAGAGTGAAAGAAACCCAGGAAACCCCTCCTTTCATGGCAACGCTGCTGTATTGCCATTCAAATAGCACAAGAAGTCACCAGGCTGAACACACTGTAATGCTACCGGCCCACGTGGAGGAAGTTTGGGCTTCGTGGCAAAGGGCTAGCTTGTATGGACTGGGAGTGCAAGTTATCCAAAGTCGAGGCCAAAATGAGAACTGGGAAGCAATCAGCCTCCAGCAGTACCCAGAGCCCTCAGAGAGAGCCTTCCTCCTGTTGGGAAAGTCCCCAGATTCCACCAGACCACAGCGAAAGCCTTATCACAGAAGCCTTATCATTATACGCAGCCCAAAGAAAACGCACAGCTTTCTGGGGCTCCACATACCTCAGACAAAGCAATCCAGAGTCCCCAGGCATGGGGAAGGTGCAGCAGAGGGGACTGCCACATAACCTGCAGCACCATTCTGCCATCCGCACCCCACGTCCCAGTGAGCAGTGTCGGTTATCACAATGAATAGAGGAGCTGCTCTCCATTCAGCAGTCCGACTACCAGCGAGCTACCTTGCGGCCACATTTATCTGAGAGGCAAGAGCAGGAACCAGCTTTAATTAGAGCCTTTTTAACAAAGAACTGAGGGTATTACCCATGCTCTCCATCAAGTGCTAATTGAGATGGAAGCATTTAAACAAAGCACAACAAGTGTCCATTTACCCACAGCTATTGTTAAATATCTACTTGGCGATTATTCCCAAAGTTATAATGTGCCATGAATATTCAAACCGTTTTCCTTCTTCAGCATTAAAAAGAATAATCACCTTAAAAAAAAAACACTGGAAGCCAAATAGCTATTTTGCAGTAGAATTGGAGGAGCGTTTTCAACATGTCAGTGCTAATGTACAAGGGAAAGGAGAGATGGCTCCAGCTTCTGGAGCAGGGAGCTCTGCCTGGAAAGTCTCTCACACAGCATTAGTGCAGGCTGCAAGTCTATAATTACACAGGGAATGTGTTCATTTTTAATTCAGGATGCTAACTTCTTTTTCCCGTGCAAGCCCTGAATGTCAATGCCTCCCATAGATGACTGCAAGCCACTGCCTTAGCATCAGAGCACGGAAAACCCTTGCATCCCCACAGCCTATTCAACCACATGGTCACCAATATTCACGCCTTCATTTCTACGCTCATCTTTCCAGCTACTGAATTTCTTACAGCCTTTCCTTCCGAAGCTGAATTCCCACAGTCTCCCACAGGGATGAGTTAACCTAACACCAGCCAGAGGCCCAACCCATATGAACAGCTGTCCAACACCAAGTCCATGGAATCACAGAACCCATCTTTCACCTCTTCTGACCGATGCCTCTGCGACGCCCGTAACCCGCAGGGAGAGCTGATTTAAGAGCACCCTTTGACACAGCCCAGCGATGAATTATTAACTCAGTGGAAGCTGCAGAGCACCAGCTCAGAGCAATCACAAGCCTTCTCCCACGATTAAACCAGAACACAATTATCAGTGCTCTGCTCCTCACAATGCCTCTGAAATCTCCCTCACACAAAGCCCGGAAGGCACCACGCACACATCCACGCTCTACGTGGGAACAGAAACAATTCTGCGCTTTTACATTTGTTTCTTCAGAGCTATGTTATCAATTGTGAATGGCCTAAGAGAGCTCTGTCTCTCCCCGCACTGTAGCAATTATACGTTCCAGTATCACAGCAAAAGGTGCCAGGAGGGAAAAGACAGCACAGAGGTGGTCTAACACACGGTGTGCGTGGATGTTTGCTTCGGATGGGATGCCACGCAGTTCCACGCATAGCACAGAGGCAGGGTGAAGACAGCATTTTAGATTTTCAGTAGCGAGGGAGCTCAATTTGTACTCCTTTAATCACAGCTGCCAGTTCTGAAGAAAGCAGCAGTGTAACTACTGCCCTGCAAGGGCAGTGAAACAGCCACGTGCACGAGGGCTGAAAGCAAGCAGAGCAGCACACGCCTGCTTTGTCTCACTAGCTGTGCTTTTCTCATAGCGCAAGCACAACTGCTATTGGTACTGGCATCTCAGTGGGCTTAATTAGAAGTCAGGACGACTCTATTCAGGCCTTTCTGCAGCGCTCATTGCATTAATATCCAAGTGCCTTCCAGTCCTGCAGTACACAACATGACTAACATCTGTCACATGTTTGTTCTCTTCTCTCTTTCCTGGGGGAGTAGAAATGGCATTCACAGGGGTGGTGGAACAGCTAACAACTGGGAAAGGAGATCCCCAGCCCTGGCTCAGCCCCCCCATAATGAGCATGTGCTGGCCAGGCCCGCTTGGTTCATGTTTCAAGATTATCATCATTACCATAATGATTAAGCTGTACACATTAAGAGGCAGCTTAGCACCAGCTCTTCTCCCAAGTAACATTTCTATGCACAATTGACAGAATCGAAAAACAACTGAAAACCTGGCATTGGCAGAGAAAATCAAGCAGTCTAGAAGGTTTATCACTTGCAGGACACGTTCATTCCTTCGCCCAACACTTCTTGTCTTAACAGCTCAGCATACAGAACATTGAGGATACATCTTCCTGCAGAGAAACTAAGGGTCCATCTCTACAGTTTAACGGAAGTGGAAGATGAAGGGATGAAAAGCTTAACTTGCTGTTACAACTCCTCCAAAACATGCCACACATCTTACAGCTAAGGAGGTTCAATCTGGAATTTTACAACTAGGAGACAGCAGTTAGTGATAATATTCCTATTGCACTCACCTTGCCCCGTGATCCTCCATTTGTACATCTCTTCCCTTTTTATGTTGGAAATGGACAACAACAGGAAAAGAGTCACTCCCTGTTATATCCCTACCATCACTTTCTCTCCATATGTCCACCCAAACCCTGCAAAACTGAAGTTAATAAAAGTCCACTGAAAACTGAGTTACAAACTCTCTGATTGGAAGAGAAGGCAAGGACTCTGGATGAACGAGGGGAATACATACTGCTTTCATTCAGCACAATGTGTACGGCCATACAAAACAGGGATTAGTCTTTCACAAAAAAAAAGGAACAAGGTTTTTAAGAGTACAGATCAGGAGGCTCTCAGGAAGGACAGACGCTGACTCAGAAAACCATTAAAAGGACAAAGTGACTTTCAGATGGTGGTCACTGGATCAAACGTGAACTAGGTCAGCACAGCCGCAAGGAAAGCATTTAAAAACTGACAAGTGGTTTAAACAAAACCCTTGTTAAGCTTCCCTCAGCTCCTGTATGGCAGAAAGGAGCACAGAGCTTCCCTTCTGTATGAGCCCTCCTTGAATGGCCAGAGCTTCAGCGTGTGCCCAGAGAGCAAAGTGCTACTCACTGCAGGAGCAGAAGCCTGAGAACCGCACTGCCCCATCTGCTGAAAACAGATAAATTATTTCTTTCCGTTGAGACTTGCTACCTTAGTGTGCTCATTGATTTGCTGCTGAACACACACAGTCAAACCTGGATATCCACCTGGTACCTATAAACAAGCATAAAGATCACACTGCAGGTTTCAAGTGGATTAGTTTGTTAATGCATTTTCATGTAAAACTTCACACAACTTACTCAAGAAAAACAGACCAACTAAATATCAATATCATGTATCCTTTCCTCCAACAGCTCAGAAAAGGCTCTGACCATCACTAGAGGTCTTGCCACACCACAGGCTCCAAGGCATGCCTTATGAGAACCCCTACTACTAAAGGACCTTGCAGAAGCAGCCCAAAGAAGACAGACAGGGTTCCAGGACAAAGCCCACTAATGCAAAGCAGGAAATGCAAGGCATTCAGCGCTCAAGAGCTACACGCAGCGGTGTAGCAGCTTTAACTCTGGTCATCAAGCACAATTTGAGTGTTTCCCATCCACCTTCAAAGACAACTGGTAAGTCCGCCACTGGACCGTGCTGCAAACAGGACTACCCCAAACCCAAAGCCTGAGATTGGTGTCCCAGCACACCCTGAGCTCCAGCAGCTCGGGGCTGTGCCCACCCCCTCTGGACATAGCTTTTCCCTACCCCCACTCGACCCTCCCCTGACACAGCTCTGTGCCATTCCCTCAGGCCCCATTGCTGCCCCCAGAGGACAAAGCTCAGCGCTGCCCCTCAGGAGGAGAGCTGGAAGAAGGGACGCGCTAGGAGGCAGAAAAAAGAATACCCGATTTCATTTCTAAAGAAAAATTTTCTCATATTTGCTCCAAACAAGATCTTCCAGCTGCTGAAGCTCAATGCTACCCAAAACGCCAGTTCCCTGGGGTCCTCCATTACCAGCAAGGGCCTTTCTTCTGTGTCCACATGTTCTTTTTACAGATTCCTTTAGCCATCCAATTTGAGCTCCTTAGGTGTTAAGCATTCGAGGAATGCCATCCAACCCTGCCCCTTGCAGGCCTACTGGGACACCTATTAATTCACACTCCTGGAGAGAAAGAGTTCATCTCCTGCAATTGCCAGTACCTAAAAAAGTGGAACAGGGCAATTTAAATTGCCATTGCAATTATTAAAAGTCTATAAATAGTCACTGCCACAGTGTGAATTAAATCGCTATATACTAACGTCCTCTCTTTTCTACCTTTTAATACCAAATAGTGATTAAATCAGGTAAGCAGGGACCACGCCATGCGAGTCAATGGGAAGGGAACACAAGTGCTTTGAAATTGGGTTGTATGTCATGCAAAGTCAAGCTGAGAATCCAAAGTAGTTTATCACGTTCTCTCCTTCACATTCAGTAGGAAAAACAGCAATGAGACTTGTTTCCACAGTACTCAGTTTGTCTCCAAACACAACTTATTGAAGAGCCACCATAAAATCCTGCAGATGAGCCACAGCAATGGGTGAGAAACACACAGGAAAAGAAAATCCTGAAGTCATTTTTCCAGCATCTGCATGGCTTTCATAAAGCCAGCTGAGCAGTGGGGTGCTGCACTGCACAGCGCTGCCACATTTAGCAGAAAGAGGAAAACGGGGAAGGTCAGATGGGTGGGGGAAGAAACAGAATCCGAAATCTTCCATAGCAGAAAGACTAGTTTAACACAGATACCAGCCTGAGTTTCACTTGGGTAACAGCACCATTCACACTGGAACACATCGGATGGAGCAACTCTACCAGCTCCCAGAGGGAACTACTCGTTAGCTCATATCATACTCATTTGCTTTGAGAAGATAGAATCTAACAAGTAATAACCCTGCTTCAGAGGATCTTGTTATTTAATGGAAAGCTGAAGTGACAGGAAGGGGACTGCAGTGAGTCTTGGCTACAAGTCTGAGCAAGAAAGATTAAATAACACTCAGGCCAGTAGCCAGAGGGCAAACTCTTGGCTCCTCACCCCTCGGGAAGCACACCCTGCACATTTGGTTGAGCAGAAAGCTGTGTCACCCTCCCTTAATTTCCAGAGCATATCTCTACCTTGGTTTAACTACTGCTCATCATACGGGTTGGTACGGACAGCAGGATCACCTTACAGAACCAGAGCAATGGTGTTTCCCAAAAGCATGTCCTCACCACCCACAGCCAGAGACATGCAGCAAGCAAAGTAAGCTTAACCCTGTTCTACAAGGGTTTGTGCTTCCGTAAAAGGGAGACTGAGAAAGCAGAGCAGCTTGAGATGTCACCTGAAGGAACACCGGGCACTTGTTCAGAGAGCAATTAGGAAAGAAGGGCATGGGGGCAACTGCTGGCTGATTGCAATGGAAATTCATTAACAACTAGAAGTTTTCCATTCCTACCTATCATATCAATACAAAAAAAGGTCACTGCAATCCACAAAGCTGCTTTGCACAAAGACTGCTCCTGTACAACAGCAACAGGCCTTCCATACCTATAATCCTAGTCACTGCAGCCCTTCCTGCAAGCTAGAGAACTGCTCCATCAGTAGTACAGCCCTGAGACAAGCCAAAGGGACCAAGTGGATGGAACACGTCCCAGCAACCAGTATGGGTGAGCACAGACCATCCACAGTGCTGCAGGGAATACACAGCCATATCCCGCATCTGAGAAGAGTCACAAGATAACAGTGATGTTCTTGTGGGCAATGCTACTAACCTGTAACAGCTTTCCTCTAGAAAAAAAAAAAAAACAATGGTTAATTTTAAACCAATAAATTCAGATGATCCCAGGACTGGGGCACCTCTCCTACAAAGATGGGCAGAAGGAGCTGGGCTTACTCAGCCTGGAAAAGAGAAAGCTGTAGGGAGACCTCATTACAGCCTTCCAGTATTTCATGGGAGTTTACAAACCTGATGGAAATCACCTTTCTACGTGGATAGATAGCAACAGAGGACAAGGGGGAATGGTTTTAAACTAAAGGAAGGGAGTTTTAGATTGGATGTTGGGGGAAGTTTTTCACTGACAGGGTGGGGAGGTGCTGGAACAGCTGCCCAGAGAGGCTGTGGATGCCCCGTCCCTGGTGTTCAAGGCCAGGTTGGATGGGCCCCGGGGTACTTGATCTAGCAGCTGGCAACCCTGCCTGCTGGAGCAGAGTTGGAACCTGATGATCATGGAGGTCCCTTCCAACACAAGCCATGCTATGATTAACGAATCAATGAGAATGCGCCGCATCCCCAAATCTCTGTCAACAGCTCAGCAACACTGGGCAACTTCAAAAAGAAAAACTGAAAAGTTTCAAAGGCACAAACTTCAAAACATCAGTACTCCTGCCTCCATCCATGTCTTCTCAGTGCCTCCATCTTCAGAGATTCATTGTAGTGTGTAAAGGTTAACAAGTACAAAAACAAACAAGGAAACTCAAGACTTGCCTTTACTTTTTTTTTTCTTTTTTTTTTTTTTAAATCCAAACCACATTAGTACTTTCGGATAGCCAAATTATATTATAAAATGCAGGATTTCAACATTCTGGCACCAAGTCAACATTTTAATGGATATTCAAACACTAACTAAGGAAATGGTTGTGCATTAAGCCCACGAATAAGTCAACAATCAATATGCCAGTATTACAGTAAAAATACAGTGTACTCTTTGTAACTGCTTCTGGCCTCATCCTTCTTTGTCAAGCTCAGCTCCAAATGAAAAATAAGGACTCCTGAAAAAGAAATAAAGCACACATTTCACCGCTACTAAATATTTTTCTTGAAGTCCAGATCTAATTGATCCTGTGGATCGTACAGATTTTTTGTTCATTTATTTACTCAAGAGGGTAAAAAAGTCAGGAATAAGAAGTACAGAATTTCAGAAACAAAATTAATCAAGCAAATCAATAGGTATGAGCAGCAAAATAAAGTAGCCTCAAACAGCTAAGCCCCAAGCAACTGCTTCCAACTTTATCTCCAAAAAGCATCTAAATCAAAACAAAACAAAAAAAAGAATTGCATCAAAGCATACTAACATTTGGGGCTTAATCCAATTCATAGATTTTAATTGCCTGCACAGCATCAGTCCTGTACGTCCTCCCTCAACATATTTTATCAGCTTGATCATATGAAGCCAAAGGCAAGCTCTGCCCTGTACAAGTACAAGATTTGGACACCCTCTGGAAAGCATTGAGCATCAGGCAGAATTGCTCTGCAATGGAACAAATGCTCTAAATTGAGTTAGCTCTGGCTTCCTATTCTGAGCCACTGTCATAATGCTGAACCACTGCTCTATTTCTGAACTGCAGAAAGAACAGCGGTTTCTGGGGAACTGAAGAGCTGCCTACACCCAAAGAAAGGTTTGGGGTGAGTCTGTTTCTCAAGGAGAAATGGTAGCAGCCATTGATCCTACACTGTGAAATCCATGAAAACAGGAGGACAAAAATTAAATTGATTATTTTTATCTCCACAGCCTAGTGAGCTCAGTAGTGAAATGGAACTTCATCATGGAATGGCTAAGCCAGCATAATAGCTTAGGTAAACAAGGCAGCTGAATTCTTCATTTTCTTCCCAGAGCCTGCAAACACAGAGGGAAACAGAGAATGATTGTTTCAGAGATCCTCCCACAGATCCTCTACATCTATTTGCTCAAACTATCTTGTGTCTCTGGGGTTCCTGCCAGAAACAGGAAACCAAGGCTGGGGATCAGGAAAGATGTTTTGCTGATGCTTGGAAGCCTGCACCTGGAGGTTATGCTCTGCACTTTGAGGTTAAGCTCTGCACAAGGACCCAATGCAGCCAGCCCAGCCAACAAAGACCAGGGACACAAAGAGGGGCCCAAGAGTGCATGATCCCAGCTCAGCATCAGGTTTTGCTGCTCCATCTCGTGCACCCTGTGAACACGTGCAACCTAAATAACCTATCTCAAGTGAGAGGATTCTATAAAATACTGCTGCATAAAGTGATTGTTATTGGGTAGCAGGCAATGGCTGTATTGACTCAAGTCTCCCTGTCTATGACTCTCATCAACTGCCAGTTTAATTGAAGGGCTTTGCACGGCCACAGTTTCAGCTCAGAGAATGAATGGCAGCCTTAGCACAATTTCAGCTTGGAGAAGCAGGAAATGTCCAGCTCAGACTGGTGACAGCCCCTGCAAATGTTGCTGAAATAAAAGAAGGGGGTTCAGCATGGCTGCTGTAGCATGGCTTCAATTCCTTGCTTCAGGTGGGGAAAGGAGCTCTGCTGGCCGTCATTGGAGCGCAGGTGCACCAAGGGCTCTGCTTCTTAAGCAGTGCTGAGCCAGAAAACTGCTGTTGAATACCCTCACCCTTCCAATGGTCTGGTGTCAGAGGGAAGGCAGCATCCAGTTAAATGCTGCTCAGTAGTGAGCAGGAGCACAACCACCACAGAGGTCTAAGGAAATAGTAAAAAGGAAAATGTGTGTACAAGCTTTTGTTACAGACTCTGCCAACTTCGTGAGAGCCAGTGGCAAATGCAGACTCTTTACTTCCCAGGTGAGGAAACTGATGATAGGAAGGCATTTTTTAACTCAATGGCAAGCATGAAAATAGCAACAACAACAAAAAAAGGATCTAGCTTTTCTGAGTCCCCGTGCTAAAAACAGCTGCTGCAGAAGGCTGTTTTAAGTAAATATACCTGCTGAGGGGTGCCAGTCAGACAAGCATCCAGAAGTTCAAGGGTCAGATGCCATTCAGTATTTGAATCAGTGCAGTAAGACACCACAGATATTTAAAATGACATTCCTGCTCCAAAATACTCTTGGAACGTATTTCTTGCTTTCAAAGTTGGTAGCTCTTATTCTTATGTTTTCCTGTCCTGAGGAATGTCTGAAAATAAACCAAAGAGCTTCCTCCATTTCCTGCTTGTCCGAAGCACATCTGACAGCAGTTTGTGTTTGTTTTGAACACGCTGCTTTCAAAGTGTAAATGGATAAGTTTGAAGCGCTGAAAACCTACAGCCTTGGTTCCTCATGACAGCCTTGTTCTAAATTCCCCAAACAAAAGTGTACCTCCAGATCACTCTTCATTTTTATAGCTATTTTAGAACCTCCGGCTCCAGAAGTTAAACATTTGGGCTCCAATTAATGTCTACTATAAATAATGTACAAAACCCCTTTGTCATTAGATGATTCCATCTAATGGAGAGCACAGCAGTTGCTTAGATCTGAATACAAATAAAGAAGTCAAAGCATCATGACAAAAGTGTTTTGTTTTTCCATATGTAATAGAATCTATTAATTACTTCAGCTTGATATAGAAAAAACAGGGACAGCCATTAATATAAGTTACAGTTTGAGATTTTAAGGCAACATTTTTTCTTTGAGTAGTCACAATGTGTACTTCCCTGCCCACCGGCCTGCTTTTCAAATATAACATTCAATAAGAGATAAGTTGCTGTAAATGGAGGTAGAAGCTATGCAGACATGCACAGTTAATGCCCTGCCTGTCCACTGCTGCAATTCAACCCACCAAACTGCAGCTCTGCTGGATATTCCAGTCCTGTACCTCCCAAAGGTACATTCAGTAGCAATTCACAAAATTCACTCCTACTTCAGAAGCCTTCATTTCTCCATGCATCTATATCCTGGGCCTGCCAGTGCAATTGTGCTCCAAACCAGATGTATATCAAAAAGCACTGTTTTCGTGCAAATGTTTTGAAGAGTAGTGCTGCACTTCAATTATTTCTACTGACAACAGACCTAGAAAACAAGAATAGTAGCCCAAAGCAATTGGCTGCAAAACTGTCAGTTTGAGTAAACAAGATTTAGACTGTGAAGCCATCCCCATTGAAAAAAAGTTAAATCAATCAGTAGTCAGTATTATTATCATTGTATTTATTACTTAGATCAGTGCTACTTCCACAAGTAAGCTTGTAGTGCCACCAGCCTTGCATGAAGCCACATTACTGTGTGACCACATGGAGGTCTCAGCAGAAGCTGCTGCTACTGATGCTGATACGGTATCATCTGACTGCTCTAGAAGCTGTAAACTAAGTTTAACTATTCAATACTTCACAGCAAGGCCAAAGATCTGGTGCTATAAATGTTGTAAAGGGTTGTTCTGAGACAGAAAAAACGGAGTGGAATAGATAAATAAGCTTGGGAGTTGATCGTAAACTTGGAGGAGCTTACCTCGCCTGCTCAAGAACAAAAGGCTCCATGAATTCACACGTTTAGCAGAACTCAGCTTCTCAAGGAAGTGCAATAACTACATAATCAGCTTATAAAAACAAACTGCAACACTTGGTGAAAAATAAATCGTGAAAGAAACAAAAAGCCCTTTTCTTTAGTCACACGTGACAGCGATTCAATTTCACCGTCTACTGCATGCATTTTCTATAAGGCAGATAGGTACACGATCCTTGCCATGATGGTTTTCAATTTATCACTTTGGGAACTTCAGTCGGAATAAAAGATGGAATCAAGCAATCAGTTACCTTTGACACTGGTGACAGGGCCTCAGTGACATGAAAGCACAGCCTGCTTGGTCATCAACGCTCTTCAGCAGCACATACAACCAGATTACAGCCCTCCTGCCACATACAGTCCTCTGCCTGTTCAGCTTGCTGAAAGTCAGTTAAAGTCAGAATAAAAAAAAGAGTGCCAGGAATACCCACTTCCGTTATAAAAGCTGGTTATTCTTCTGCTTCAGCATCTGACTAATTTCCAAGTTTCCAAGGCAAGGTTCATAGAAAGCATCAGAAAAATGCTGTTCCAAGAAGCCTGCAAACCAAGATACACGTAGCCCTGGATCAAGTAAAGAACATTGTCTGCGCAGTGTATGAATGTAACAGACACGGAGAGACAAAAAGCTCAGTAAGAGATGCCATCACCATTCGCCTATCCCAGCAGTGAGGTAGGCTGCTTTCTGGGGTGCTAAAGGCAAGAGGAGGCCTGCATGAGATCCATGGTTTAGAAACACCACCAGGCTGCAAGATGAACCTCCTCTGGATCCACTTGGGTATTTCCAACACACGTCACACTCCGAGTGAACCTCTGAATTCTGCTTCCCACCCTCCCCTCAGAATATGTGGTTTCAAGCAGCACTCACTGCCAGGATGCACTGCCAATACATATTATATTGACTGGAAATTAGGACTTCATCTCAGAAAGAAACCGTTAGAGGCATTTCTCAAGAGGCAGGAATGCAGAAGGGTTTGAGAAAGAAAGGTTGTGAGCAACGATATAACAACATAACCAGGAGAAGATGAATCTATTGAGACAAACCACTAAACCCTGCCCTTTAAGGCAGACTGCAGTTTCAATCCCCTGATGCCAGTTTTACTGCTGGAAGGAGATCTGTTATGGCGCTCTGCTGCAAAAGGCTGTTATTTCTACACAAAGTGAAGCTGTTGATATTTATGGCAGGGATCACTTCTGAAGTGGACCCTTTTCTTCCCGGTGATGCTCTGCAAAAGGCCACTTCTGCCAGCTATGGGACTTAGCCAAAGATCGTAGACAATAACTGAGGGTAACCCCTTCCCAGTTTCCCCAGCTCCAGCAACAGCAAGCCACAGGCAGCATTCTTATTGAGGACTTATTTCTATAATTCGCTAAACTCTAAGTTCATTAAAAACAAAAGCTCCTATGAAGACACAAAGCCTTTCCTCAGAACAAAAAAACAAGTGGATATTAGGAAGGGTAGCAAAGAATCTTCCAGGGTTACAAAACCACAGACAAGCAGCAAAGCATTTAGTGCAGCACATTAACTAATTACTGCATACTTCATCCTACCAGCAAATATGACGACAAGTATTAACCTCAGATCAAACTGCAAAACAGAAATGAGAGAAGTGATATTGATTCACAGTATCTGTTGAGCAATCAAGCCTCTTACCATTAGAGATGAACTGCAAATTTTCAGGATAAGCCATCTTTAACCTTGGAAAAATTAAATCAAGCTAGACAGGAACTGAGAAATACAGCAGGGCAAGCTCTATGAAAAGGAGCATGGAGCCCAAAACTCTCCCTAGGAGCTCAGGATGGGGATGCTCCCTTTCAGTCAGGACGGTGGCAGGTCTTGTGACTACTACATGAGCGCTAATTTCAGGTTCATTAAGGCCTTTACGTATTTGTATATATACTGATATAAACACAGCATTTTCTGTTACTAGCCTCAGGGCAGCGGAGGATAGAAAGAATCAATGTTTCATCATAGATACTATATGGTAACCATAGCAGGCAAAATCAATTACTGCTGAAAGGATCTGCGGATAAACACGCAGGCTCCTACTCATCTGTCTGAAATGCCTTTTCCCCATTCCCTCCCCCACTTCTCAAGTTCCTTCTCTCACATATCAGAATTTGGCCTGAAGAATCCTGCCGACTTGCAGACACAGACAAGAGGACTTGGCACGATACCGCGTGCTGTCCTCACCTGCACACTCCCACTTACTTGCAATCAGAAGCAAACCCCTCACACAGTGCAGCTTCAGCCACTGCCACCAAATGTGGCTATGCTCAGTTTGATGACTGGGAAGCCAAACAACATCGCAGCTTTTGCAAGAGCAGGGCAAGCTGGACAGCCAGCGTCAAAAGAAATGGCAGAACAGACCTGAGGAACCAGCACGTGTACCCTGCCATACGATGTGACTGCCACAATTTGGGGATGGATGATATTAGAAAGGGACCACGTAAGAGAAGCTGTATCAGAAATCTGAAATAGAGGCTCTAGAAGGGGTAGATCCAGAACTCCAACTCTGAACAACGAGGAAAGGATGTCAGCCGAAAGTTAAGTGATGCCAAGCTCAAAACCAGTAAGAGGAAATAAATTTTAACACAGTCTGTAATTGAATTGTGGAACTTAGTGCCACAGGAAGACAGCAAGGCCAAAAACATAATGGGATTAAAAAACTGACTCAGTATGTATATGGATATTGACGATATTTAGGACTGTGCTAAATAATAAAATTGTGGAAAGAATTATACCTCAGTGTTTCTGCGATCCAACCAAGATCTAACCCTCTGACAACAGAGAAGCTAATAAAGCAACCAGATAATCCCATGAACATCAGCCAGTGCTTCTTCTCTGGCATACCCTGTGCTGCTCATGAGGACATGGAAGCAACTGAGACCTCACATCAAGTATTAAATGTTGCTTTAAAGGGACGGCCCAGAGACCTGCACTGCTGTCAAAAAAGCTGGCAACATGCTAATTCAATCTCCATTAAGTTATTGTGAAAGTAAGTCCTTCCAAGGTTCTCCAGCCATTTTCACCAAGTGACAGTTAGGTATGTCGTTGCAATTAAGTTAAAATCTGTTAGCTGAGGATCAAAATGCAGCACGCAGATCTTCCTGGTGGGAGCACCTTGCGTACTTGCTAAGATTTAAATAATGGAATGGCGAAGACAGTTTCCAGCTCACCTCCCTAAGCCTCCTTTGGTCATTTCCCTGTGCACAGAAAACCAACACAACAGACATTTCACAACTGCTTTTTGTTTAAATGGGATCTTAACAATTTAGCACAGCGGCAGTGAATAACTCTCCTGCAGTCAAAATACTGTCAAAACACAGAAGTGAACAAAGAGTGGGCAGGAGGTAACAAATGGATCCCAAATAGGAAAGCAAAAGGAATAAATACAAATTGACGGAGCACTGGAACAGGTTGCCCAGGGAGGTTGTGGAGTCTCCTTCTCTGGAGATATTCAAGACCCGCCTGGACGCCTACTTGTGCGACCTGGTG
>JAOWBP010066434.1:6134-33164 GCA_028571105.1 Tragopan temminckii
TATGCAATTTTTACTCTAGAAGACAAGTAGCAAGTAACAAATAGCAAAATTATCAACGACAAATGTCTTATCTAAATTAGATGACAAACTTCCTCAACTGTCAGAGGAATCTAAAGCAAAGTAATCACTTATATTCCCAAACTGGGATGCCATCAAGACCTATGTCCAAGTCCAAGTAATTTCGTCTTGAATATTCTGTAAGCCTCTTCAAAAACCTTTTAGGTGATTCTTATCCACTGATGAAATATGTGTTACTTTCATGCCTGATCTGCATTTCAGCAGGAGTCCAAGTCAGCATCTTTATTTTCTTCTCTATCTTGAACCTTTCTTCTTCATCATATTTAAGCTAGGAAAAATAGTTACATTTCTTTGTGAAAATTTCCTTTATTTCCTGATTTGATTATGTCTCTTCTCATATCCAAAGTTATTCAAGAGTAAGGTAAGCTTTGCTTTTATACATACCTCTGAATTGTTTATGATCTATCTACAAGTAAATTACATTTTTTTTTTATTGCAGTTCTTCAGCATTTCTTCAATAAATTAAAAAAGAAATATCTTAAAAATCTGTGAAAAAATTATCAATATATTTCCTGTGTAAAAACAAAGTGGTTTGTATTCTCAAATTTTACAGTTTAGAATGTGTCTCCCCTTATTGCCAACAGTTCTGTGGCATGCCTAAACAAGAAAAACGCCTGTGGCATTTGCACTGGGCTTTCACCTTCACTTTAATGTTAAGTTCTGTTTATTTGTAATATATTCTGACTAAGAAAATGCAGGAGGAAGTAGGAAATAGCTTTTCCCTTGAAAGAGAGTTTACCCAAGGCATGAAATAGAAGGAGGAATGAAGACCTTTGAATCCACAGGGAAGTAGTCTCATGATTATTTAGGGCAAGCCGCTGCATTTTGGCTTTATTCAGCTTTGTTCATGCAAGTTCTACTGTAGAGCCTGAAGTATTTATTAAATTAAGTTTATTCTTTTATTTTGGATTAGTAAAGCTCACTGAGTTACTGCATGAGAATGCATTTCTACAGTTTGTTTCTGCTCACTGGTTAAGAGGACCAAATATAGGTCTCTGAAATGTACTGTAAATCTTAAAATAGACAAAGGATATTTGTTTTAAATGGTTGATGAAATGCAGAGAGCTAGTTACCTCACTTAAACTAGACATCCTGAGCTGTGCTCAGTTGCCTAATCATGGATCTGATGTCACCTGCCCCTTATCCCTACTGCTGGCCAGCAACTTGCATGGATGTCCTGGAGGACCCAAGTCATAGGTGTTAGTTCTGAGTGACATTTAGATGGGACAAGGAATTTCAGACAGCAATTCATGCCTGTGCATAAGAGCGCTGATACTGTTAGTGTGTTGCCAGCTAGACTTCCATTAAAAGCTGTAATTACTGCGGCTTTCCTAGTTATTCAAAGTGACTTGACTTTGTGCATCATTCTGATATTGTTGCCTAGTTGTGTGTGGTATCACGTAAGCACACAGCATCTCTCACTTCAGTTTTCTTGCAAGCACACACATCTCAGCTTCGTGCTGGATACATATGAAAAGAGTAACATCTGGAGTCCTATCAGAGTAGCAACATACTACTTTACTACTTCATCAAGGCATCCTTTTTATTTTTTCTGTTCTTGGTATCCTAAAATCAGATATTGTTTGGCATCAAGAACAAATACTTGCTACAGAATGCAGTGAAAGAATGTCTGCTTGTTTATGTGGGGGAACCTGATGCTGAGACAGGCCTACAACATTTGTTCTAAGAATATATATATATATGCGTATTTTTTGAGTGGGTGAGAGAATAGAAGTGTTGAATTATTTCAGACAAGGTACTTTATCTGTTAGTTCAATGAAGAATTCTTCTACTTATACTGAAAGACTTGAAAATTATTTTATAATATCAATATTATGTGAAGGATGGCTGTTTTGCTTAGTGTAATGGTCACAGAAATTATATCCTGTAGCGTAGCCTTACAGATGCTATTAAAGCAAAAACTTCTGCTGAGACTGTGGAAATTCTGCAAAATTACCTATCCTCAAAGCCACTTGTGATTGCAAAACATTTCTGCTTTTATAGATAGAATCAAGAAAATGAAACATTTGTGGAATGTGTGACTGGATTAAAGCAATTAAAGGAGCACTGCCAATTTGGAGGGAGTTTAAATGATGCATTAAGGGAACGGTTAGTGAGTATTATGCAAAACAATGCAATCTAAAGGCAGTATTAATGAAAGTGGATTTGACCCCAAAATGTGTAGCAGCAATAGCTGCAAGAGGTGCCAGAGAACAGCACTTCATGAAGCTTATGCAACAAATAAATTAGATAGATTTGAAAAGCCCTGAAAGATTAGGTCCTTCCAATGAGACAAACGATCTTGCAGTACAAATCATTGGTCGTTCAAGGACAAATTCTGAAGTAACTGCAAGTAAAATATATATTCACAGAATTTTTGGGTAATTGCAAAAATAAAATTACTATCTTACAAGGGCAGTGATAAAGAACATCTGATTTGTCATCTTGTAAATAAGCACTATGAGGCTGCAGGGGATACTGTAATGTCTCTTTACCTAGTTAATTTAGAAAATAATGAGATGAATAATGATTAAAATGGAATCTCAGAAGGATTCTGTTGTTCCTGTTGTTTAATAACAGAATTGTCAATGCCTTATTTAGGAGACTAAAATTCAGGAAAAAACTTTATAAGAGTGAGTATAGAGGAAATTCATTGTCTTCTGGGTGGTTTGTTTTTTTTTTTCTGCAGAGGTAAGTGAAAACTATAAACACCATATGCTAATTCTGTATTTTGTTGTACAGTGGTCATGCATTTCTCAGTAAAGAATGACAGTAAGAAATTCAGCTGGAATAGTCAGTATAAAGTATGCAGGCTCCAAAAATAATTCGAAGTCTTGCCCAAAGCAAAAATTAGCTGAACTTTCGAACAGCTGATATCTTTCTCAGATGGTACTCAGAAGCTTAAGACATGTGAATGGAATATGTTTTAATTACTCTCTCTTCAAGCATAATTTTATTTTTCGTCCAGCACCTTTGTTTGCAGAACAGCCGAATATAGAAGGAAGGCTTCACTACTTTCATATCTGATAACATTTTCCCAAGGTTAACTGAATTAAACTGATTAACTGTTAACTGATTAAAGGGGAACCCTCAGTGGTAGCAAGAACAAAAAAAAAAGCTGTCAAGATATACAGTGATTTGCATTCTGTTAATCAACGTATGTGTGGTGTGCTTTGCCAGACTAGAAGATGTTTGTTTCATTAATGAGTAGCAACCTTTCTGAAGGATGCCTATTGGCAAATGGATACTTCAGAGAGTGACAATCGATATCTGATAGCTTTTTCAGCTTTGTAGTTTGGTGTTTAGAATAGCACTTCTGCTTGCCCCTTAGCATAAACAATGTCTGTTGGTTATCATGATGTAGCTGTTGCTCATTGTTATTTGGACACTGCATGCATATTGGAGAACAGTCAACTCAATGTAACTCATATTTACTGGAGTATTTTAAAGAAGTACTTATATAATTAAATTTTATTAAACTCATCTTCAAGTGCTCAAAAGTCATGGTTTGGGATCCAACAGTCTTTTTCAAATGATAACACTTGAGTTCTTCTAGCTTGCTTACCAGCCTTCATAACATTACTGTTCATACGTTTATGTTTCTCTCTGCAATAAATCGGTAATTAATTATGAAATTGCATAGGTCAGGGCTATTACCAAACAATATATTGAAACATTTTGGAATACTTTCTATCCTTCAACACTGCCAGTAACATCATGCAGACTGTAATAAATAGTGTGCCAATGTCCCATTATTGTGACAGTTTTCATCTACAAGTGCTAACAATATTAACCAAAAAATTAGGTGGCAATAATGACACAGTATCATGAAATCAGTACTGCTTTTCTGGTCATTTTGTTTTTGTGATCCTCTGTAAACAGAGCTGTTCTTCAATACTTTATTCACTCTTCATTTGCCTCTGTACAATCCAATCTCTTTCTCCCACAGATGTCATTCAGACCTTCTCTGATAAAGCAGAGCTATGCTACATGAAGGTGTTCGGATGTGTGTTCACATAGGAGGGCAGGAATGAAATATCTTGGAAAGCAGATAAATAATGCAAACAGAAGTCCTGTATCCCAGCATAAAGCAAAATTTCACAACACTGTTTGAGTAATGGGATAAAATCCCCTCTGTTGCAGCTCACTAAGGGAAAAGATGTCAGTGAGATTGTCAGAGAACAGCCAAGAGGTGTTTTCTGAAAGAAGAAAAGAAGCTCTATCATCTTTACAAGCACTCCAAAATATCTCCTTATCCTCAAGGCTGAATTTCACCTCAATATATGGTCTCATTGTGGTACAATTTTTTTTGTAATAAGTGAAAAAAAGAAGGAATGAAAAGCTTACTGCATTTGTAACCCCAAACCAGGAGGAAATGCTCTCTAAGGCACATTCTTTTAGATCTCTTTGCACCTATACTTCTCACATATTTAAACCTGCAGGGGAGAAAGACTTATGAGAGATAAGCCTGGCCTGTTTTTTTTGTTTGTTGTTTCTTTTATTTGTTTTCCCTCCACTCATGTATTAAGCATTATCTAGATTAGAAAATACATGGATAGAAATGGAGATATAAAGTCCATTAGAAAATCAGAGACATCATGTAACAAGGGACTTTCTGCTATAACCTGAAATTGAGAGAACTGTGATAATTTTTACTACTCTCTGACCCCTGAGACTATGTTCCAGTAATAAAAGAGGACAAACATAACAGACGCAGGAGAACCACAGTTTTAATGACTCAATAGAAATGACTGATATCTTCTTGACAGAAAGGCAGTGTGGTTTAATTGTTCCACTAAACACTCTTGCTTATGATGGATCTCATTTTTTCAGCTCTTTGTACAAGACTGTTTTGGTCTTCCTGGTGATTCTTTCAATTGGTTTGAAATGCTTTAGTTCATGCATCTTTTCTTGATCTTGAGAAGCACTTTACTTACGTTGCTTAAATGATTCATAGATTTTGTTTGAGATGCTTTAGTAATGACAATCACATAAATTAAGTGAAGTATACGAAACTCTTGCATGTGATATACTTCTATGAAATCAGTCACTAATAAAAGAATAATGATGATTCCCAAGGATATATACTACATCCCTAATAACTCTACATTCCACAGATTTGGGGATTTATGACAAACCTCTTAAATCAGTGGAAAGGATTTATTCTCAGAGGGATCTCATTAAGATCTGTAGGGAATAATCTTAATTATGCATGCTGTCTCCCCTTTTAAGACTGAAAGAACATAGATGAAAATAATGCAGAAGTGATTTGATGGCAGGGAGGGAATGACTGCAGTACTCATTTGACTTGTCAGACCAGGATTCTGCAGGTAGGATTTTGAAACATCAGAGAGCCTCAGATTTTTAAATCTGCAGCCCTTTCAGTGAGACAGATTTTATTATTATGATGATATACTGTGATATTACTGAACAACCACAATGGGAAAGCCATATATCTCAGAGCAGTAGATGTTGTGCAAACACATAGCAAATAAAATTTGCTTCCCTGACAGTACTTAATACTTTTGTAAATCAAGTAGGACAATAATTGAGCATAGGAATGGCTGGGATAGAGTTAATTTTTTTCCAAGCAGCTTGATTGATATTTGTGTTTGGGATCAAAACAGTACTGCTGACACAGGGATGTTTTAGCTGTTGATGAGTGGTGCTTACACAGAGGCAAGATTGTTCCTGCTTTGCAGCAAGCAGCTGGGAATGTACAAGAAGCCAGGAGGGAACACAATCGGGACAGCTGACCCCAACTGACTAAAGGAATCTTCCATGCCAGATTACACCATGCTCAGTAATAAAAGCTAAGGGAAAGAAGGAGGAATTGGGGATGTTTGAAGTTACAGCTTTTGTCTTCACAGGTAACCATTACAAGTGATGAATCCCAGCTTTCCTGGAAATGACTGAACATCTGCTCACTGATAGGAAGTAGTGAATTAACTCCTTGCTTTCCTTTGCTTGCTCACACAGTTTTTGCTTTACTTAGTAAGCTGTCTTTATCTTGACCCGGGAGTTTTCTAACTTTCGCCTTTCTGTTTCTCTTCCCCATCCCTATGGGGGGAGGATGGTGGAAAGGAAATAAATATGACTGTGTTGCCCATTTGACCGTATCAGGCATAGCCCCGGTCTGTTTCTAGACAAACTTTTTGGCATAATGACGAAGTAAAATTTCTAGGACTAGAAGTTTTCTACTGAAATTACTTTGAGGGTGCTTGGAAAGTTTTCTAGCACTGTGAGTCAGAACATCAGCAAAACCTGAAGGTGATATCGTGAGAAACTAACAAACCAGTAAGTGAGATTGGCACCTCCACTTAGAAATTACAAACAGTAAGTGCACCATCAGATCAGGAACAATGGTAGTTTAAAAACAACAGATCATCCACAGTAATACTGAAGCTCAGAGGAATGGTTATGAACACATGGTCTTACAATATATTTAGGAGTGTTTTGAGAAGTCTGAATTAAAAATTATCATTCGTGGCTTCATATACAGAAATACCTAATTTCAAACTCATATATCAATTTTCAAGAAGATGAACACACAACAATATTATGAAAAGTAGAATTTTTCACATTATTCAGCCATGAATAAAAAGCGTTGCCAAGAACAATACGAGCAAGCATGCTGTTAGGGATGCCAGTTGGCTCCATCATATGGAGATATTGCTGCCTTTAGTGCTTGTTTCTCCACAGACTGACACAATAAACTGAGGCTCCAAAAAGCTAAAGGCTTCTTAACTGCTCATTGACACATAATAGTGGTCTCCAAGTACTCTTTCAGATGTCATTATGCTCTATCATGTTAGTGAGCCATGGATAATAAGAGCACCTAGTGTAAATCGCTGGGGGGTGTTCTGCTCACTCATTAGGTTCTCACATAAATTTAATAACAGATTTATTTTATTACTCTTATGAGAAATTAAAATTGCTTTGACAAGCATTAGATATAGCCAGAAAAGTGAAAAGAACTCCTGTGTTTCAGTATTGTATGCACCCCCGATCATCTGCCCCATGCCTTCCCCCCATTCCCCTTCTTTCAGTCAATAAAGGGTATGTTTTACCTCATTTTACCGTCTACTGCCATATTACAGATCAGTTCATTTTTGTTCATTCTACAAATATCCAACCCCCTCTCTGATCTACTTCTGGCTGATCCTGACCAGCAGTTCTGGCACTGCAAGGGTCTGATGAGAAGGTCTAAGTGCCTTGCATTGTATTGCCACAGCTACCAGTCTGTGCACAATAGGTTTTGTGAGAGAGCATGGCTTTTCACCGGAATGCATTTCTCATGTTCATCTATGAATTCAGTATGTTTTATTGCACAGCCTCTCATTCTCGATCATGGATTTTGAGATATTCATCATCTCCCACAGTATGTAATTTATCTCTGTAGTTTTGTGTGAAGGGTGTGCTGGTGCAAGCTCCCTAATTGTGTCCAAGAGAAAAAAATTGCTATTATTCTTCTGCTAGTATCACTGGGACTCTGAATGGCATTATTGTGATCAGGTAGGAATACTTGATGCATACCAGAAAGAACACACCAAGTTCCACAGTACAAGCCATTATGTGTACTTAGCCTTCCTACTGTGTATTTAGACAGGTACCTCCTCCACGTCATATGCATTCATGGACTCATTTATTGCTAGCAAAATTTCTGTTAGTAAGGATTTTCTTTTCATGTCCTTCTCTAGCTTTGGAACATTTGATTTTGGATCAGCTGTCTGTTTGCATAAAACTTCCTCCATCTGTCCCATGTTAAACAAAAGTTTTTCCTGCCCCTGACATCTTGTATTTAACTGGGCAAAATCAACTGACTGCCAGTTGTTTTGACAGAACTGCATAAATTTGTTTCAAAAAGATTTTAGTAATTCTTTGTTCTACAAAATGCTGAATGCATTTATGAAATTTTCACTAGCGATGAACAGAAGCCTGCATACAAACCTCTTATAAATCTGCATCAGTAGAGGTTGACACACTGTCACCACTGCTGAAACACGCCACCCACTGCCTCACAGTGTTCACATCCACTGGTTTGCCTCCATTAATGTTCAGCAAACATTGGTTAATGTACATGGCTGCAATTTTTTCTGTTTGAAGGAATCCACTTCCACGTCTTTCATCATACGCACTCCCATATCAACAGCATTTTGTTAGGTTGACCCTCTGCTGCCATCTGTCACATGGCAGCAAAGTGCAATGGAATATTAGTGGGAAGGTTCCACCTCTACTGCCGTACCACCAATGTCCACCTCTGGTGTTGTATACAAAATAATAAAATTAGAAGCATTTCTTTTAGAGCAGCTCTCATATATCAGTCAGTAATGCTTCCTTCTTTTGTCATGCTTTTTTATACAGAATCTGCACATAACATGATTTATTTGATAGCATGATTAGATGATAAAGATTAGTTTCCTATTTTTAGTATTACTTTTCATCAAAAATTGTTAAAGCAAAATTGATATTTTGAAAAATGCATAGAAGAAATTTTCTATGTGAGCTTAGGGGGAAAAAGTCAGAGGTTTTTATCAAATCAACAACCCTACTTACTCTTGTGTTTAAGGATCATACATTTATTGTGTGTCAGTTGTACTGAGTAATTCCTTTATTTGTAGGTGTGCAGTGCAGTAACGTGCAAAACAAAATAGAAGAAGATAAAACTAACAGCCTGTGCTTTTATCCCTATTCCCTATGTTTAATCATACTGTTGTCTATTGTAATTCTTTGATATTTCTCTGAATAGAGTAGAACTATGGAAATTCTGTATTAGGATCTGCCTTTTTACAATTTGATCTCAGCAAAATCAATGTTGTCTCATAAATGTAAAAACACTTGTAATTAGAAAATCTTCTTGTTCTATGTATTAGACATTTAGTTTATGGGCTAAATGAAAATGTTATTGAGGAAAATAATCTTTACCTTGGTTTGGACCCATGTATTTAATTCTCACTTTATCAAAAAAGTTGAAGGCTTTATGTGTTAATGAAGGATTAAGTTGATATTGAAGTCCTTAGCTAATTTAAGACTTGCCTGTAATTTACCAAAACATTGTTAATCCTACACTGGAGCTGTATTAGCTCTTAAAGGCTGACAGAAACATTCTGGCCTGGCAGCATGATATTTTTATTGGAGCCTCATAAAGCAACTGGAACTAACAATTTATCAAAAGTGTAATTGTATAATGAAGAGAGAGAGAGGGTTTTGATTCTGCCTTCTTTGTAGATTAAATGGTCGCTAGTAGGGGTTGCCTTTTTCCCCTTTAAATTTAATAATGCTATTTCTTTAGTGGCCATCAATCCTATTGAGGCACTGACTCCAGATTGAACTCCCTGGGGGTGATCCCAGTTGTCAAATGTAAATCACAAGAATTATCATCACTCTATGTTCAAGAGGAGATCTTCCTGAGAGTGTGCTAGTTCCAGTGGAGGATGAGTTTGGGATTGTTATAGCAGAGTTAAATGCCACAGATGCAAAATTTCTTGTGTCTTTGATCACTGTGTGCACAGAGATTATTAAATAATTCCAGTTTGAATAAGGAGGACATGAAGATGTTTCTTTTCTTTACCTAGAATCTGTTTCCTCTAAAGGAGATTGCAGAATAGAAAACTTTTGTGTTCTTCTCCTTTTCTTAGACTAAAACCGTTGAATTCAAGTTTTCTCTGGAAAGCGTAATAAGCCATAACACTTGAATGGGGAATTAATTTTTAGTTGTCATAGAAGAAAAAAACACAGTACTTTCTACAGGAAACAAACAAATTTTTGAAAAAATAATTTGTGTATAAACATGTTCTGAGTTTAAGATCTGCAGATTCACAGAACAAAGAACTAAGGAGGTTGGTAGGCACATCTGAATGTGTGCTCAGTCCAAACCCCTGCTCAGAGCAGAGTCAACGATGGCAACAGTCAGCAACTTTTTTGTTTTGTTTTGTTTTGTTTTGTTTTTCTGTCTTTCCAGCTTGTTATCTCCTCTGTACATCCAAGACCATGCACAGTCTGAAATTTGCTGACTTAAAAGGAGTTTAGACAACTGGAAAACATTACTGCAAGATTATGTCATTACAGCAAAGGTATACTGTTTTTGTACTGTACACATATATTGGTGTCTGCACACACTGGAATCTTAAGGAAAGAATCAATTTGATTTAGTTATTTAGTTATTTTCTGAAGCAAGATCACTCTAAAGAGGAATGTCTTGCATATATTGCAAGCATATTAGCTCTAAATAGTATTTGACATCATCAAATTTTCTCTTTTGCTAATATAGGAGTGTAATGTTATCAAAGTGTTAATAAAAATGATAGGTGATATAGCTACAAAGAGGAAAGGTGCACGATTAAGTTTTGTCTATCTACATCACTTTTCAGGAAAATAAGCCACGCTTATCTGGAATACAAATAATTTATGGAATGAATTATTTATCGGTGTGGAAGAATCTCTGTACAAAAAAAAATCCTTCAGAGTCTGGGGAAGAAAATTACATGATAAATATTTTAAATACACAAAAGCACAAGTATCATAAAGCATGATTCTTTCAAATCAGATTATTCGTCATCTTGCCAAAAAATCAAAACTTAAACCAGATGATCACTGGGAGCTTTTCACTCTTCAGTCTGAGGAGACAGTGCAGCCCTGAAAACAATGTGCATCCATGATAAGTAGACACAGACTCTTAGTTCCACACATGAATACCAGTCTCATCAAGTATGTAATTACTAGCTTCTGGAAACACCACTCCTCACTCATTTCCATGAACATCTAATAGATAAAAAAATATATAGTGAGATTTGTAAACATTTATATCCGTTTGGTGGCCAGAAAGTGGTGATCATTTACAGGAAGCTAAAGAAACTCCTATTTGTCTACTAATATAAGATGATTGTGCCAGCGTTAATAAGGCTTTGCAAGAAACAGGACATAGAATAGGGGCACATGCATATACTAAAACATTGACAAGTTTGTGTTCTACAGACAGGCAGAGTGAGAGTGAAGATATGTGCATACTAATCTGCAAACAGACAGGACACATTGCCAAGAATGTGGTATGTAAAGATTGCCCAAGTCACATTTTTTGTTTAGAAGAAAGATTTTTTGTTTTTGTCTAGGAGAACTCAACTTGCTTCCAGGACCAGAAACTGAAGTTCTGGTATGAGGATGAAGAGAGCACTATGCAGGTTGTAACAGTGAGTATTAGGATGGAGAGAGAAAATTATATCTCTGCCTGTTCTCTGGGCAAGCTGGAATGAGATCTATATCCATGGCAAAATCCAGCTGAGAAGGTCCTGAGCCTCCTGCACTGTACCTGAACTGTTTCAAAACCATCCACGCACTCTTACTGAAGAAACTGGCTCACAAGGGACAGGTTCTCTTTGGAAATATATGGATGTCTCCTTTCTATCTTGTCAGCCTCTACTGCCATATCACTAACATCCACCTCTGACATTGAGAGGCAACATAATAAAATGAGGCATTACTTTCAAAGCAAATTTTGTACTTAACTGATTGTTTTCTTCTTGTTTATGACAAAAATATTGGTCTGAGATTGAATTAGATATTAATGGCATTTTCCAACACTAAAAGCATCCCTTAAAAAAATGAGTTGATATTGTTGATGATATTTTCCCATGGGAATATTCAAGGGACTAAGTTTGGTCGCAAAGATTTTCTCTCCGCAGATGCAAATTCATACTGAGTATGAAGAAGAAGT
This sequence comes from Tragopan temminckii, assembly GCA_028571105.1. Taxonomy (NCBI): domain Eukaryota; kingdom Metazoa; phylum Chordata; class Aves; order Galliformes; family Phasianidae; genus Tragopan; species Tragopan temminckii. The sequence continues at coordinate 17,923 of JAOWBP010066434.1, forward strand.
ACCTTTAAAATGGAGGGAATATATGGTTAAAAAAAAGACATGCTTGATAACCTAGTGAATCCTACATGAGTTATGACTTCCATATCAGGAAGAGAGATTTGGAGATTTTAATTTATTTCTTTTAATTTTAATTAGAGACATCTTATGAAATTAAGAAAACTCTGCATGCTCTTATTTTGATATCAGAAGTGAACTTGTGAAGGAATTGTCCTGCTAGAAACTGAAAAATCATAACTCACTGTCTAAGCATTGATGCAGAGTTTGAGGCTGAAATTAAAGCTGTTCCTGAAGACAGATTGACATTCAGAGCCAATTTTATACCATCTCTTACAACTGATGGGAAAATGTAACTGGATGGGCTCAGCTGGACAACTTGAAAAATTACTTCATATCCTGAGCTCAAATGATTAATAAATATTTGGGGTTTTTTTTTGCAATAAGTCACAGGCATATCAGACAAAAATAAACAATGATTTCTGTGATCTAAGGCTGCATCAATAAAGAATTGAATATATATATACATATATATGTTAAAACAAAAGTGAATATGAAAAAATGTAAATATTAGCCATATCACTGAATCCATGAAGTGATAGGACAGAGATGTCCCACTAACCATATATAAGATATGTTTTAAAAATAATAATGTTACATAGCCTGGTTCTTCATGCAATGTGGCATATGCATTATCTTAGTGTAAGACTTATAAAGACAACAAGGAAGAGCTTACAGTTATTCAGTACAAAATGCATGTTCCCATAATCAGATTTATGAGCTGCATGAAATTCAGTAATTATTTTTTATCAGAAATTTCAAATTCATGAAATTATATTAAAAAAAATTAAAGGAATATGGAGGCACACTGAAAAATTTATTTTATGTTTTACTTATGTTAGTTACTTTTGATTTACTGTGGCTGCCTCTCCCTCTGAAGAAAAGGGAGAATGATCATTTTAACACATGAGGGGCATGGGATTGAATTCAGAGAGGAATCCAGTCCTGCTCTTCACGTCTTTGTAAAGATTCCATTTGTCTCATACATTTGAATATAATAAAACTCTTTTAAACATATGCTTTATTTGCAGATTCATAGAATTACAGAATCACCAAGGTTGGAGAAGACCTCCAAGATCATCAAGTCCAACCATCCACCTACCTCTATCATTTCCCCATTAGACCATATCTCTTAGTATCACATCTAAAGTTGCATGAAGACCTCATAAGACTTGTGCTCCAAACAATTCACAGCTCTGTTGTTCTTCTCTGGACACAGTCCAGGGCCTCAAGGTCTTTACTATAGTGAAAGGCACAAAACTAAACACAGTATTTGAGATGTGGCCTCACCAGAGCTGAGTACAGGGGGACAATCACCTCCTTGCTCCTACTGGCTATTCTATTTCTGATATAAGCTAGGATGCCATTGGCCTTCTTAGCCACCTGGACACACTGATGACTCATGTTCAGCCAAGTGTTGACCAGAGCCCCCAGGTCTGTCTCTTCTACACAATCTTCCAGCCACTCTGCCTGGGGTTGTTGTGACCAGAATTCAGGACTCAGCATTTGGTCTTGTGAACTTCATCCCATTGGCCTCAGCCCAGTTATCCACCCTGTTTAGATCCCTCTTTAGGGCCTTCCTACCCTCAGGCAGATCAACACTTCCTCCCAGCTTGGTGTCATCTGCAAAATTACTCAATCCTCTCTTCTAGGTCATCAGTAAAGATATTGAAGAGGACAGGCCCAATACCAACCCCTGGGGAGCACCACCCATGACCAAACACCAGTTGGATTTTACTCCATTCACTACTATCTCTATGCCATGTGATCATCCTCAAGATGATTTGTGTACCTGAGGCCAAAATTATTATCATAAAACTACTGCTTTATCCTCTATCTTGAGAAAATCACCATGATGAACTACATAATGGACATTGAACCCGAATTTCAGTTTTCCTATTTTATCCTTGTTTTGGCAAAGTAATGTGCAATCCCCTTGAACCACAGGCACTCAGGGTTTTCTGTTGCTGATTGGTCATCTGCTTGTATTGTGCCCTGTTTTGTGCCACCACTCTATTTTGTGCCATGTTGTGCCATTATCTACCTGCAGTAGCTAATTTCATCTTTTGTCCAGGTCATGAAGCAGCCCTGGGGTGACTGATTGGAGATCAAGGGAGACTTCTATATGGCATGAGGGGTGTCTGCAGCTCTGCCAGTGACCTGAGGGAAATTTATACGTGCTTTTTAATTTGAAGCAATAGTCATAGTCTTGTGTAGTTCATCCCTGTTGCTGTTGAATGACTCCTTTATCACTTCAGCATTATATCAATCTTTTGCCAAACAACTCTCCAATTCAAAAGTATACAATCTTTCTTCTTCTCTCTATTTTTTCTGATATATATTCATATGATTTTTGACTCTTTGTCAAGGGAAAGAATAGACTCCAGAAAAGAAAACTTCATGCAAATTATCAGTTGGTGTTGTGCATGTACATTTTTATATGTATGTTGTATCTCTAGAAATAAAATAAGAAATGGTTGCATCAACTCTTTGCAACCTAAATTAAGACTAAGAATTATACTGATGGGCTGCAGTAGACAAAAACAAAACCTGAAATCTTAGTCCTGTGTTTGGAATTTGAGTTTCAGTGGTAGTACGCCCTTCCAGATTCTTTGCCCCTTACATAACCTGGTAAATCCTGTCACCTGTTTTCTGATAGGATCTACTTGTAAGGCTGGAATGAGCAGTGCAAACATTCCTGAAATCTCTTCTAGGTTCGCAAGTAATCACAACTGCATACCTGAGAAATGGTACACTACTTTGAATGTTTACAATATATCACTGTAGCTGGTAGGAATGGACCAGCAGAGCTGGAGAGAAAATAGGAAAAGCTTTGTTTCATTTTTAATAAATCTCAATGTCCTATAAATTTTGATGTCTTTTTCTTAAGTAAATCTGTCCCAGTACCCTCTTGGTACCCTATTTTAAATTGTTACTAAAGTTTTCCCTGCTATGGCACTAAAGGTCATCTGGAAAATCTGATTTATGTGTATAAACTCCATAACTTTGGAAAATGCTGATAGGCAGAAGATGAATACAAGAGCTAGGAGATAAATATCCTGAAAGCATAAAGATGTACACTAGCTTAGCATTTGTGAGCAAGGCAGCTCACATTAGTTAGCTTGCTTCAGTGGAGACAATCTTATTTTTAATATTTCTAGAAATGTTTCCCTTTCTGTTGAAAAAAATCAGTAAAAACAAACAGACAAAAATGCATATACACTAAAGAAATTAGCAGAAAAATATCCTGAAAATTATTCAATTAAAAATAGGTCATTTTCACCTATATCACTAGCTCTCATCTTTCCATTTTCAGACTTTCCTCTCAAGTGATACCCTGGAGAAATGGGGGCTTTCATTGAACAAAAGTTGCACGTATTGAATTTCAGAGTTTTGCTTGTGCCCACAATAAAACCTTCCAAAGACAAAAGTACAGGTATATAGTTGGTTATTACACAAATAACAAGCAGACTAAGTTTGTACAGACTTATTGCATCCATATCATGGAGGGGACATTAGGGGAGCTGTGAGCCACCATATGATATTACAAGGAGCACATGCTCTGGGTTAATGCCCGCCTTATAAATGTACACATTTTCTGAGCATGCATACACTGATCTTCTCAGACTGGGAATAAATCAATTTAACTCTTACTGATTTGTAGTGAAGAAAGGAAGATCAGAATTAAAATATAAGAAGAAAGAAAAGTCACAGAATCCACTTATCAATGAAAATGGGTGAATATTTAGTGTTCTTTTCTCATCTCAACGTGCATCCTACTAAATGACAGTTAACAAGCGGGATTTCTGGCTGTTTCAGGAAGGGGGACTGACAAATGGATTCTTCAGCAACCAATGGATGAATTAATAAAACTATGTGATTTTTCCACTAAGGCAATTTCTTTAGTCTCCTAAATGCTACCTTAATGTGTCTATAATTTTCTTATTTTCTCGTATGCTGTTATTGCTGTTTCATTTTGGATATCGTCAAAAGCAGTGGGAAAAAAAACAACAACCTTGAAACTTGTCATTTGAAAGTATATAACCTCGCTATTTACTACAATCTTATTCAGCTTTTGAATAAAAATCTACAAATACTTATCAAGGCCCAAGAGATGTCAGAGCTTCTCTGAAGGGATATCCCAACAAAGACAATTAAAGAGTTATTATTTTCCCCATTATTAGTTACAAAAGTGAGGAAAAGGATATACATGGGGAATCACTTGTCTTAGCAGAAGCAGAAAACTGAGAGTACATGGGTATCATGTCTATTTCACAGCTAGATCATACTATCAACAGGAGTGTATTATGAAGGCCAGACCTCAGGAATTCAACAGTTGTGATATTCTGTCTATGTTTGAGTCAGAATTCAGGAGCAGGACTGAATGCATGCAGTATTTCAGGCAAGCTATTCTACACGCCCCCTCCAAAAGGTAGGCCAAAAGCAGATTTGTACTAGATTTCTTAGTGTTTGTTAGCTCTTTGAGTGGTCAGGATTTTAGCTCTGGAAATCTAAGAAAATCTTAGTAATCTTAAGAAAAATTCAACTTCTTCTGTGTAATTTGTAAGAAACCAAATGCATATGTCTTTCTTAAGCACATTTGAATAGGAATGTTAGTTTATCTGCAATAGCTTTTCTCTATTTCTTTCACTTAGCTTATCATTACCTTTGCAGAAAAATAAAATAGAGGAATAAAAAATATCTGAGGAGTATTGGATAGTTTCACTTTTCAGCGTGAATGAACAAATTGCATCAACCTATGTGCAGTGATGATGAAGTAAAAATTCATAGGATTCCACTGTTTGATGCTTCATATACTGTGGGATTTAAAATTTTGGCACCACTATATAGTTAAGTAGAGCACACGAGTAGTATTAATCTCCAGGCTTGTTAAAGAGGAGCATTTATTTCATTTTATGTCATATAGATAACCTTATCTATCTGCTTTTGTGACAGCAATATGTGGGTGGTTTTTTTTAACATGTTTGTTTATTTGTTTGTTTCAGTTTGATTCTAAGGGTGGATGAAAGGCATCATAATTCTCATTGGTGTAAGATAAGGACAGAATTTGCCCCCAAAAGGTTTATGAGGCTTCTTATGAAAACAGAAACTATCTGAACTGTAAATCCTTACAGGAGGAGAAAATGATGTTAACATGATTTAAGATGACAGTTTTGTATCAATTACAAAACCACGCTAATACGTACTTTATCACTTGGGTCATTTTATTAACTATTCCACTAACTATAAATTTCAGGAGACTTCAAAAGCTCATGAAAGAGAATAAATAGACAAAAAATAAATAGATGAAGCTCAACAGAAATACTTAAAAAAGAGATAAATATTGATAAGGTGACAAAAACAGAATTGGAGTTGAAATTGTTCTTTTATTGTCATTGTTATTATTTTCAAGTCTATCATGAAATAAGAATTTTGTATATTATTATTATAATTACTATTTTTATTATTGTTATTGTTATCATAGAATCATAGAATTGCTCAGGTTGGAAAAGACCTTAAAGATCACCGAGTCCAACCACAACCTAACCATACTACCCTAACTCTAGCAGCCCTCCGCTAAATCATGTCCCTGAACACCACATCCAAATGGTTTTTAAACACATTCAGGGATGGTGACTCAACCACCTCCTTGGGGAGACTATTCCAGTGCTTAACAAAGAAGTTTTTTCTGATATCCAACCTAAACCTCCCCTGGCACAACTTCAGGCCATTTCCCCTTGTCCTGTCACCCGTCAGCAGTGAGAAGAGACCAACCCAGCTCTCACTGTAAGCACCTTTCAGATATTGAAAGAGAGCAATAAGGTCTCCCCTCAGCCTCCTTTTCCCCAGACTAAGCAGCCCCAGTTCTTACAGTTGCTCCTCATAGGGCATATTCTCCTTCACATGCCTTGCTGCACTTCTTTGAACCTGCTCTGGGACCTCAGTGTCCCTTCTGTATTGAGGTGCCCAAAACTGAACACAGTACTCAAGGTGAGGCCTCTCCAGTGCTGAATACAGGGGCAGGATTACTCATTACACCAGTCCTGATACAAGCCAGGATGCCATTGGCCTTCTTGGCCACCTGGGCATGCTGCTGGCTCATATTCAGCTGACTGTCCATCGGCACACCAAGCTCCCTTTCTATCAGGCATCTTTCCAGCCACTCCTCCCCAAGCCTGTAAGGTTGCCTGGGGTTGTGACCAAAATGCAGTACCTGACACTTGGCCCTGTTGAAACTCATACAGTTAACCTTGGCCCATCAATCCAGTCTATCCAGGTCCCTCTAGTGCCTTTCTCCCCTCAGGCAGATCGACACTCCCTCCCAAATTTACTGAGAGTGCACTCAATCCCCTCATCAAGATCATTAATAAAGGCATTAAATAGAAGCGGCCCCAGTACTGAGCCCTGGGGACACCACTCATGACCAGCCACCAACTGGATTTAACTCCATTGGCCATAACTCTTTGGGCCTTGCCATCCAGCCAGTGTTTTATCCAGAGGAATGTATGCCCATCCAAACTGTGGGCAGCCAGCTTCTCCATGAGAATGTTGTGGGGGATAGTGTCAAAGGCTTTACTGAAGTCCAGTTGACAGCCTTACCTTCATCCACTAAGCAGGTCACCTTGTCATAGAGTGAAATCAGGTTTGTCAAACGGAATCTATCATTCGTAAACCCATGCTGACTGATTCTGATTCCCTGGTTGACCTTTAATTGGTCCACGATGGTTCCATCCATTCCATATGGATCATCCATTCCATAACTTTCCCAGGCACCGAGGTGAGACTGATAGGTCTGTAGCTACCAGGGTCATCTTTCTGGCCCTTCTTGAAGTTGGGCGTCACATTTGCCAGTCTCCAGTCTGCCGGGACATCCCCAGTTAGCCAGGACTGCCAAATAATGATGAAGAGTATCTTGACAACCATATCTGCCAACTCCCTCAGCACTCTAGGGTGCAGTCCATCTGGCCCCATGGACTTGTGAGCATCCAGCTTTCAGAGCAGGTCCAAAACTATCTCATCATGGATCATGTAGGGCCTATTCTGTTCCCAATCCCTATCTTCCAGTGCAGGGGGCTGTGTTCCCAGGGAGTAACAAGTCTTACTATTAAAGACTGAGGCAAAGAAGGCATTAAGTACCTCAGCCTTATCCTGATCAATGGTCACCAGGTTGCCCTTGGCATCCAACAAGGGATGAAGATTCTCCCTAGCCCTCCTCTTGCTGTTGATATATTTATAGAAATATTTATTGTTGTCCTTTACCTTAGTGGCCAAGTCCAGTTCTAGCTGGGCTTTGGCTTTTCTTATTTTCAACCTGCACAGCTTCACTACGTACTTGTAATCATCATAAGTAGGTCGCCCACTCTTCTAGAGACCATAAACTTTCCTTTTGCTCTTGAGTTCCAGCCAGAGGTCTCTGGTCAGCCAGCCTGACCTCCTTGCCCATTGGCTCATCTTCTGGTCTTGGGGATGGTCAGCTCCTGCTTTAAAATTGCTTCCTTAAAGTATTCCCAGCCTTCCTGGGCCCCCACGTTCTCCAAAACTACCTCCCAAGGGGCCCTCTCAACCATGGTCCATGATGCTATGGAAAAGATATTGGTGCCATATGGGCTTCATGATTCTGGATACACCAAAGTCCATCTCTTTTTCATGAATATTAAGCAGTTACGTAAATGTATAAATAGAATATAAATGCTACACACTAAAATCCCTATATATGACAATTTAATTTCTTTTCTTTATAAACTCAATTACCTTATTAAATTTAGTTTGTGAAGATCAGTCTTGGTAATCTGAGGTTTTGTTTTATTCATATCCTATTGCAAGACGTGGAAATTTCTGCAAGTACCGATCTCTCCAATAAAGCTTTCATATATTTTCTAACAATTCTGCTTGCAAAGCCTGCACCTCCCAGCTCTGTGCAATGTCAACCTTTTGCACTGAAGGACTCCACCACAGTGCACTACAATGTGCTTTTTGAAGGTTATTACATTAACCAAAGGCTTTGATACTTTTGGAGAAAGAATGGGGATGTAGCTTATTTTTAGTAAACAAGTGGGACTTCCAGGAACTGGGGCTAAAAATGACCTAGGTATTTTACATTCAATTCTCAATTGTATGCTTCTACGGATTTAATTTATAATCTTTATATAAGCTTTTAAAATTTTCATTGTAACTGTCTTAAAATTAGCCTAATGTTAGTCAAATTTCCTCTGGTTGGAAAAAATACTGCCTGCAATGTACTTTTTACAGTCTCCCTTGAAGACACTATTGTGTAAAATATAATTAAAGAGTTTTCTAAAATTCACTGTACAGTTTAAGTCAGGTAAATACATAATCAGGGAGTTATTCATGGTACTGTGATTAATTAATATGCCTCCATCAGAGCCATTAAAGCTGATTAATGTTATGGCATACAAAGGGAACTTGTAGCTAACAAATCAATGACCCAGTAGACCATATTGTCTCCTCTGGAGCCATTACATTATACCATATCAAAGCGTCGTTAGAGAATTTTTATTTTACTGATCATCAGCCTCAGTAGTCACTAGTTGGTCCAGGCTGATGATGCATGTACAGAAAAGAATAAGATAATAGTCCATTGAGGGATAGATCTCCTCCAAATTACACTGCTGTAAATCAAGGGTATTTCCACTGGAATCGGTGAATGTACGTAGTCTAGAGTGGAAAAAGAAAATAAAATTAAACCAGAAATCCAGCCAAGAGTTGAGTAAAATCAGCTAAGATTTTTAAAAACTCATTTATTATTCTCATTCAAGAGCTCATTTCTAACGTACTAACTGAAAAGTTTGTTTTTATTTTCACCTTAAAAAGGGAATCTACTCAAAACTCATACATATGTGGTATAGAGACAGGAAAGGGCAAGATGTTTTAATTCCTTATATGTTTAGATTTCGTCTGAGGTTTAGCTAGGGATCTGAATTTTGAGTCCATGATTGAAACATCCCTGGGAAACACTTAACTTGAGACTGCTGATACATATTCTCAGCCTTTTTTTCTTTGTAAGCATATATTTTATCAGGAAATAAATCAGCTATTTCTCATTAAGGATAACTCTTTCTCCAGTTTTCATTAACATCAGTGGAGCTATATCCAAGATAATTTTATCCTGAGTGGTTTTTTATAGAATTAAAGTACAGAACTGCAGTTACCGAGAGCCCTTTGAGTACAGTGCAGAGCAAATATTGAAGTCTTTTACAAAGGCTGTAGTCAAGTCTTGGCCTGTCTAAACTCACAAACTTAAACTTGCTTTTAAAGGTCACTTGTCTTGAGAACTTCGTCATCCTCAATGTGAAGGAGAGGAATGGTTCTGGATATATGAATTGCTGATGGTCACTTCCTTTTTTTTGTGGGTCTTGTTACACATCAATCCTTTTCAGATCGCCAAAGATTTGTGAGCAAGATTCTTGTTCATTTTGAAGCAAGGATTTTTATCTTATCTGCAGATAAGATTTCATTTCATTTGCTTTTGATTTGTTGCAGATGATGTGTGTATTCTGTTTTACTCATTTATTCTTACCATAGACAGAATTTAAAGAACTGCTGAGAAACAGAGGATTTACTACATATTGTACATCTTTTGTTAACCCACCTCAGAATTTCTGTAATCGTGGGTTTTACAAGCAGTTTGATTGATGTAGAATAAAGGTGTCACAATAATAGTTTAGATTAGGAAAACTAAATCCATCTTTGAAATAGCTCAAAGTTAACCAGAAATAGCACCTCCACCTCTTTCTTTTTTTTTTTTTCTTTCTTTTGTTTTAAACTGGGAGACATCGCCAGTGATGTGTGATTAGTTACTGTAAAGAACATTCCCTAATCCATAGACAAGTTTGAATGTTTATGCAAATACATATGTAAATATGGTTTTTTTTTGGAATACACAGAACTTAAGCTATTTGAGAACCAAACTTCTATTGATAACAAAATGTATTTATGACAATAGTAATGGTAAGGAAGAATAATGTCTAAAATTGGGCTTTCAGGTAAAAAACAGAAACTAAGACCAAAAGTTGACAACTCAGCTGCAGTGTTGCAATATCATATGATGCAGAAGGGACATGATGCAGTTGTTGAAACAGCAGTGTCTATTGTCGTAAAACCCTTCTGTCCAGTAAACTCCTGAATAGAAGGAAAGTTTTTTTAAAAATCTGGAAATTAAAAAAAAAAAAATCAGAAATATTTTAGTCAGATTTGTTTCTCTCCTTTAAAATATTCCAGATATAATTCATAATCAAAGGTCTTACTAGAATTGTGCCCATTGCTTTCCACTCAGATTTTGTAATTCAGTGCCTACTGTATTGCTTTACCTTAACAGTTGTCCTTTCAATTAGAAATTTCATAAATATCATGCACCCAAATGTAAGAAAATAGGATAGACTTTTGCTCTGATCATGCTCATATCAAACAGATTTAATACATTTGGAAACTTCAATATGCATTGCCAGTTGTGAGAAATGTTCACATAGAGGACAAATTCACAAAGATTCCCAGGAGTAGAAAGTAGAAAAACTGTTTGTACTGTTACCTGTAAATTATGTAAAACATTTTCCCAACATCTATTTTTTTTTTCTGATTTGTTTTGTGAGGTAGTTTCAGAGTGCATGCACCATAGACACACACACACATATGCATGCACACTTCAATACATTGGACCAGACTGAAAAAAAAAGCTTAATTTTTTCACTGTTTTTCAGTACAAACTCTGTCTGTTTTTTCCTTTTTGGTCTATGTTCTCTACTGATGTAGAAAACAAAAATTCTGGTGTTTTTTCCAATGTTTCTGGACTGCAAGCACTTTTGGTTAGATATTTTCCATGCAACTAAGATACTTTTTAGAATGATGTCTTGAATTTAATTGCTGTAAGTTAAAATAACACTGAAGAGATAATGATGGTAGTGATAATGAAAAGGGGGATTGAATATTATTTTTCTTCTTCTTGATCAACACAGATCATAAGATAAAGACAGCTAATTTAGATAATTTCAAGTCCAATGTGCTATTAAACTTGCAGACTTGATTAGCACAGTAGCAGGATTAGTATGGAGAGCAGAAGATGACTTCTTGATGCTTCATTTACTAAACTGGCTATAAGGATTCTATATGATAGGAGGAAGATGTGGTGCATCAGGTTCAACAGCAGGAAGCATCTGCTCATTTTAGCACAGCAAACTTCCCAGTATTCCCATTTAGCCATGCAACATGATGTAAGTCAGTGGCTGTCTGCTTCTGAAACACCACTGTCACAAGCTGTTAGAGGTATGCTAGGTTCAGGGCATGATCATTCAATACTAACATATTGTATACAAACTATTATTGTTAATATTTGAGTTTCCCTGAAAACTGATTAATTCCAGCTAGTTCCTCTCTATGCCACGTGACTATTCTCTCTTGACAAACCCATTATATCACTATATATTTTTTTCCCTTTAGCATACTTTTTACAGCACAGCTAATAAACTTAATTCCTACAAATGACTAATATTTTAAAAGTGTCAAAAATAATTTCACAGTCATGGTACTTTCAGAATGTCAGACAAGCATAATGCATAATTTATCCTAAACAAGAGCAGAAAGACACATACTTATTGCTTTTACTAAGTAAAATTGACCACTAGAAATTCATGTAAACTGTAGCTGAGCTTTTATAAGGATAACCAATAAACTGAAGAACCACACCTTCCTTTCTTTTTTAGGACAAACTTGAAATCTGTGATTTCATCTCTCTGTAAATACAGCACAACTGGAATGAAATTTCCTAAAGCTTTGGTTTAATTTTATTTACTAATGATTAAAGCTTTGGTTGTAAATAGCTCTACATTTTCAGTGAAATTCTGCTTTTAGTCTTTGTATTCTGAGCTGTGTCAAAGGATTAAGTCATCAAATGACTTAACTGTGGTCTTCAACGAGTTTATTGACTTCCAGTACTATAACCTAAAGACAGTCCTTCACACCTTTCTCCCCCACCCCCACAAACCTTTATAACCTTTTTTGTGTGTTTGAACACCAAGGAAAAATAAAAAATGAAGTGTTTTAGTAAGTGTTTGCGTACAGTGAGCATATCTTGAAGGAAGGACCAGCTGAAGTATGTTACTGGAACAGGAGCAAAAATATGGTAAACTCTGTCTTCTAGCCAACCCTATGATTAATTTCATATAAGGAATAGGTGTTTATTTTTCTACTTCTGCTTCATAGTTCAGAGAAGCATAGAAGTGCTGACAATAATTAGAAAAATTCCTGTAATTTCACTTGTCAAAAGTTATGTTTGCTCTAGACTCATTGATATGTTTGGCTCAAACCTTCTGCTGATACAGATAGAGATAACCAGATTTACTTCATGTAAGAATTTGCAGACTGAGAATTTGTTTCTAATAATAAAATTACACCATCTCTTGCAAACTACTTTCTTACATTTTCTTTCAGAATACTTTTTTTTTTCTCCTCTAAATGTACTTTCAGCAGCGTTATCCAAAGAAATGTAGTGCATAAGATGGAAAACATAATACATTATTAATAAATCTTGAAAGTAACAGCTTAAATGATAATCTTGAATAAATTGCAGGTCCCTTCAATACATCCTGTAAGTTATGTAAGCATCCTGAGATGGAAGATACAAAGTAGGGAGAAATATGAATGGAAAATCAGTAGGAAAAAAAACCAAAACATTACTGATTGAAAATATTTTTCTTTTTTTCTTGTTTTCCTGCAACTCAGAAAATCATGTTCTCAGCAAATACAGCAAAAATTGCACAGAGGATTTAAACTCTCATTTAAGTCATAGTAATGCAAATCAGGAACAATTCTGTGAGGCTTTTTAAAATACCAGTGTTGGAAGTGAAATGAAAAGCAAACTCCAGTACTCGATCTGTGTTGTGACAGTACGAACCAATTACTGGCAGCTACATTGAAGGAAGCATGTGTCTGAATCTTTTAATCCACTTAAAATCTTGAAAAAAAATATTTCTAGAAATAAAAACAGAATGGGAGAAATTTTGAAAAGCCATATCTAACATACATTCCCGAAAAAGTTCTTCTTCCTTCAGCCATATCGCATGAGAGGTGTTCAAAGCCAGGTTGGATGGAGCCTTGGGCATCCTGATCTAGTATTTGATCAAGCAGTTGGCAATCCTGTCTACAGCAAGGGGGTTGAAAACTTTCAACCCAACCCATTCCATCATCCTATGGTAAGCGCCGGAATTTCATCATGTTTATTTACAACCATGGAAGCCTTTTTCAGACAGAGGGCACCATGTCGTCATAGCACCTCGCGCAATAGCAACTTCTGAAGCAACAAGCCTTCTGAGAGAGTGTTTGTGTGTTAAAAGAAAATGTAAGAAGGTAGTTTGCAAGAGATGTTTTATATGTAAAAGTAAGCAATTTTACTATTAAATCTTCTCGATCAGCAAGTTCTCATGTAAAGTGGGTTTAAATAACTCCAGTGTCCAAACTAGCTTAGTTCGGGCTTAGTTTGATGCATCAAATAAACAGAGTAAGGCACTTTACTGCATGGCAAAGACAAAGTCTTAGTAATTTGCTGAAGGCTATGCACGACTTCCAAGAGCAAATGTACCTGCTGTATCTCAGTACAAAGTTCCAGGGCTAATAGATCATGTCTTGGTAGTGCAAATTCCCATGTAGTCCAGTAAAGATAAGTTTACTTCACGTGTTTCCAGGAAAAATATTACAACAGTTTTTCAATTCTGAATTTGTGAGTAAAGAGGAGGGAGAAGGTGAAAAAATTCTATCTTCTTCCATAGCTATCCACAGTTCTCCTCCCCCAAAACAAAAAAAACCCCACAAACCTGGGTAAATAAACAGATAAAACAAACAAAAAAAGTCCACAGCCAAACAGAAATCTTAGCTCATAGTGTTTTTTAATTTTATTTTTAATTTCATCCATGACTTCTGATTTTGCCTCTTTGTCATTCTTCTCAGCCAAAATTAGAAATTCAGGCTAGGTAGCAGGCCTTATGATAAATCTATGCATGAAAAATTGTAGCATTAATTTTTCAAAATCTTCCTTAGTTTAGTGTTGTTCAGCTCAGTAATTAATCTGCTCTGACATTCAGAAAAATACACAATTTCCTGCCTACTACACCTTGGCATTGCTGTTCAGATAATTCTCGTCAGTACATACCGTTTCTAAAATGAGGAGAGTAGTTTTACTCCGCTGCTGTTATATCCTGATAGTATCTTGAAAGCTTTATTGAAACTAATATATGATCCTTTTGAATTTTCAAAGTTTAAAATTAGAAATAACAAAGAAATTTCAAAGTAGAACAGCTACTGTTTGTTTTACTCAAATAAGTAAATAACTTATCAGACTACATATGTCAGAGGATTTCACAGGCAGTTGAGCTTATATACATTCAGACTTTTTTAAAAGCATTGAAACAATGGAATGTCATTTTTGAGACACTTTCACTATATATTCTGGTGGATGCCTTACATACTAATTTCTTATAATCTACTAATACTGTTTTACCCATGAGTCAATAAGGTGCATACATCACAGTAGTGTAAGCCTAGAATTACATTTCTACCTAACTCAAAAAATACAAATAAAATAAAAATAAAATAAAATAAAAATAAAAATAAAAACAAAAAAACTTTGTGAAACTCTGATTCTATATATCAATTATTTTGGGGTATTGCAACTGGTATGAGACTTGTGACAAATCTGGGCAGAAGTCAGGAAAATAAATTTTTTCCTGACTCATACATGGAACAATTTGCTTCTTAAACTACTGTCATTACCATTTTCTTTTGTTCCATACTCCATCCTGCTGGACTTGCTGTTACCGCAAAGCATCTGTTGATACAATGTTATGAACAACAGTTTACAGCACAACTATATGTTATTTGTAACCTATTATGGAACTTTTTGGCATTTCATTACTCTCTTTATTAATGGTTAAAATCTTCACCTTTCTCTGATTAGTTTTCCTCAAAATTGTCCATTATCTTGTTTCTGAAAAGCTAAATAAAAGCGGTGTTGAACAAAACTTTCCAAGATACAAGAATAAAAATTTCAAAATTGACAGGCTAATTACCTCTGCATCTTTGTTGGTCTTATTTTACAGAAAACTCTAATTGTTGTAGTGTATTTACTAATATGAAGATATTTCAGAGATATTTGCCTGTTTTTCTGATTTATTGTCTTTTTTTTT
>JAOWBP010066440.1:0-33164 GCA_028571105.1 Tragopan temminckii
GTGGGGCTGAAACCAAACCCAGCACCAGCACATCTGTCAGGCTTTCCTTCCTCAGCCCCTGGTTTAAGGGACACAATGAGATGCACTGAAAGGCTCTGAGCCCCCCTGGAGCAACCAAAGGAGCCTGAGCAGAGCCAGTGGCTCTTGGGAGAACCCTGTCCATATGGCAGGGCTTTGATATGCAGATCGGAGCCATTGTGAGCCACAGCTCCATCTGTAAGCCGAGGGCAGCTTCATGTCCAGATTGCCCAAACAGATCTATTTAACTCCCGTGACTAAAGGGAATTCCAGACTCCAGGAGGATCCAAGTATCCAGATGGATGCCAGCACACGAGCATTCAGAAAGCTTCCCGTCCTGCACAGCTCCTGTCCCAAGATCCAACTGAAAAAAAAGCATCCAAACCCGACATCCTGCTCGCATGCCCACGGCTGGGGGCCAGCTGAGGGAAGACCTCTGCTAGCATCACATCTTGCACATCAAGTGCAATGCATTCCTCTTGCAGTTCAGCTAGAACCCAAGCTAGGAAATCCGTACATCTGCTAATAGGAAACTGCTTCCCTGCCATTAGGGACTGCCTACCAGGGTCCTGATCCTGGAAGAGATTTGCTTTCACTGCTGCACCAAAGGGGAGCAAACCCCACACTTTTGGATAACTGCTAGATTATGCTCACGGGCAGCCAAGGCCACCAAGAAACTGTTAAAGAGCACAGTGATCAAAGTTTCTGCAGCACATCAAGTGTTGCCCCTGCATGCACAGTGGGGTCCAAATATGTTGGCATTCCTGGGATCAGAATGGCAGCTGAGGGGCAGGCAGCCAACATCCCAAAAGCTGCTAAGTGCTGAGGCCCTCCAGCCCCCCCGCCAGCACTGAAATAGGGAGAAGAAGCAAGGACCCCAACAGCCAGGTCACACAAGCAGAGCCTGAAGCACTGGGGCAGGTGCTGGAAAACATCTCACCCCAAAAACTCACCTTCAACCTTGAACTGTGCTTGGATGTGGCACGTGGAAAAACCCCAACTAATCCACTGTTGCCTCTGACGAGACAACTCTTACATGAGTTCCTCTGCCTTATATACCTCTGCTGTGCACCTGGAAAGGAGCACTGAATGCTGGAGCTTCCACCATTCAGCCTTCTGTAGTCACAGAGCTTGCTGGGAGCTACAAACACTGCTGTGACACCAAGTGGACAACGAAGATGTTGATTAAAAAAAGAGAAAATAACCTAGATGACAGTAGATCTAGCAAGCAAATTACTGGAGAATTCATAAAATGTAGACTGGATTTACGTTGTCAGGGCTTCTTGTTTATGCAAGAGGTAAACTTCAAACCTCAGAAACCTTCTGATAAAAGAACACCCCTTGTTGGGACTTATTAACCTTTCAGGAAGGCTTCTCCAGCAAAAAGCTGGCAGGAAGGAGAAGGGAGAGATTTCATGCATTAACCATGCGTGAACTCGACAAGAGGATCGACTTTCCAACCTCTAGGCTCAATCCCCCATGTGCTTGGGACCGCTTATGAAAATGGATACCCCTGAAATGAGAGAACAAATCAGGAGAGATGTCTGTCTAGGGCACCATTTTGACAGTGTAACTGAGGAAGGAGAGAGAAGAGAGGGAGAGACGAGCCAGCTGCTGTCAGACACCAAGGGCTTCCCCTAGAGCAGCTTCACAGCATCAGGAAGGCACAGTGCTGTGCTACTCAGACCTTCCTTCATCATCGCCAGTACTTCCAGCAGGAAGCAAATGAAAGCTGTTAGAAATTTCATGCAGCCTTTCCTCAGAAAAGTCAAGTCAATCTCTGTGCCAAGGCAGAGGGAGAACAGCACCTGTTATTAAAGTGACTGTGCTGTAAGCCATGGTGAAGGCCCCGCTCTCTCAGCAGTGCTGGGGGCAGAATCGAGTTCTGACCTGCACAGGTCTGCTATTAACAGACAAAGACGGGGGCACGACGACGTGTTTGCCTGTAATAAGTATCTACAATAATGACACATCAGGTGTCTCTTTTTACACTTTGGTGCAAACTTACACTCTGCAGTTCCTCTCCAAGCCCATTCCCAGAGCTGGGAATCACGATGCCCTTTAAGTACAATTAACTCTCTACCTGTGCCAAACAGCCTGTGACAGAACCACACTTCAAGGTCCCCAGCAGCTACCCAGCTCCCCTCCAGCTTCCTGCAGACCAGCATTCACAACCTTGCTTCCCTCACCAAAGGCTGAACAAAAAGGTACATTGGTAACTTGCTGCTTGAAGGGGACTGACCCTTTAAATCATGGTCTGGGATGCTACATCTGGTATGCCAGCAGAATTCAGGCAGAAAAGCAGAAGTCTCAGCAGGTAGCTGCTGTGACTTTTGGGGAGAGCTGCCAGGTGATGGTATCTGCTGAACTCAGCCAATTCTCATGCTCTGATTTTAGCTGTCGCACAGAGTTCAGCTCTGTCTCTGAGAACACGGCAGCAGTGAGTCTCAGCAGCCCAAAGCCCGCACCAACTCCGCTGTGCTGCCCACAACCCGACAGCAGCCCAGGGGGAACCAAAACGCCTGCCCTGTGCGTGCAGCCAGGTGGTTTGGGGCATGTGGTCTGGTCCCACCAGCAACTTGTAGATGCAGTTAAACTCCACCTGCTATGAAGAACATGAAACATCCTCTAAGAAAGAAGAACAGGGACAGACGCTGTTGCATTACAGAGAGCACAGCCCTGGAGTTCAGAGGGACCACGCAAAGACACACAGAGCTCTGCGCACACAAAAGACACACACACAGCACTCTGATTCATGCTGGACACACACAAGCCTCCTTTACACTGTTTCCAAACAAATCTCAATGCAACAACACGTCAGCTGGTCCCGCTGGACACTTGGTACTTACAGGAGCGTTTGCTGCGTCTGCCTGCGGCCGCAGTTGAATGAAGTGAGTTTGGCTCAAAGGGAGAGTGCATGGAGATCCACAGAGCAGGGCTGGGCTGGGGGGAGGAAGGGCCCCAGCCCCTCTTTGGGCCCCAAAGGCAGCAGCACTTGTTCACAGGATGGAGCGCAAGAACGCTGGCATGCCTGCAGCAGCAAGGACAATGGGGAGGGATGAGGAGGCGCTGCCATAATCAAATGCAGGCCAGCTGGCCCTCCCCCAGGAAGGGTAGGCACCTCCTTCACTTGCCAAAGGCTTTGTTTTCTAAGCCACAAAGAACAAAGTGATGCCGGGGTGAGTGAGAGGAGGAGAAGAGCCATCCACCGTGCAAGCAGAGCCGCACGTGAGCGCACGCAGTCTGTTCACAAATGCCAGTGCAGATGGAGAGAGGTTGAGCCACGCTTGGCACATGCTGAGCAGGGCTCAGAAGCAGTAGGTCCTGGCTGGAGATCCCTGCTCCCTTAGGACCAGCACGGTCGGGGCTCCTTTGATGAGATCCAAGGCTCAGAGAAATGCTGCTGAAGAAAAGGCTCCAGAGCACAGTCCAAAGAAATCCCAACAAGGGAAATGCTATCATTTGTTAAATAACCTCGCCCCAACAATCCCAAGCACTGAGCCTCTGAACGGCTTCCCTCAGAACGCAGACGCAAGGCAAGGTTCCAAGGCTCCCACCAAAACAGACCTCTTGCACAACACCCTGACAAGCCAGAAAAGAGCCTCTGGGGCTGAGGCTGCCCCGGGCCCTCATGTAATGATGTAGGCAGTTCAGCTCCAAGGGCTCTGGTACCAGCTGCGTCACAGCTGCAGGGTATGCAGGTGCTGAGCTAGTGAGATGCTGCTCTGCCCTATCCAGTTGGGTCAGTGCTTTCTTCCAGCAGGGACATTTTGCCAAAAGCATTGTATGTCTTCACTACTGACCTCCTGCAGGACTGCCTGACATCTCAGTGCTGGCAAAGGCTGAGCTGTGGGCTCTGGTTCATCAGATGTGCCACATTAGTTAGCTGCAGAAAAGGCACACGACTCTTGGGGGGGGGGACACGACGACTTCAAGCTGGGATCACAGGCAGAGGGCACTTTGCCGCTCGAGAGTGGAAGTTAGTCTGAAGGCTAACAAGGTAAGCACAGAAAAGGAGACTTGCTCCAGCTCCTGGTAATGACAGGGTGCTTGCTGCATTGCCAGTGGGAAGCCAGGATAGGCAGTGAGTGAGGGATGCTAAGGGTCACCCCCCTCCAGGAACCTCAGAAGAAGCCAACAGTGGTGCTTTTGGTACAACACACACAACCCTTGCTTGCTCAGCTTCCCACTTCTCCCCCAAGGCACTGCCAGATCCCATCACAGCTGTGGAACTGAGTAAACAAGGGACAGAGGCCAAACCAGGCTCAAAGCCACAGGAAGATGGCATGTCCCACTATATGCCTGTGCTGAGTCTGTGGTGCTAAAACAATGCTCTGCCCGCAGTCGGAGATGGACAGCAGCTTCCTGCACCACTCCTGCCTCAGCCCAGCCACCCACAGCCCTTTCCAGGCACCAAGAAAGGAAGTGGGGACTAATGGAAACATCCAGCCTGGCACAAGTTGTGGCTTTGGGGAGGGAATCCTGCCAGCCCGCGTGTGAGCTCCATGTGGTCTGGCCCTGCCCAGCTTGCTCAGCTCTGATGGGCCACTGGGGCAGCCAAACAGTGAAAAACACAGCACAGCAGCATGAGGGGCCGTATGAGGTGCTCCTCACCCCCTCCACAGGCTGTCTGGCAGCCACATTCTGCACCCTATGCACTGTGCGTTCACCACGTGCAGACAGGAGGACAGTAGAATGCTCCCACCCCTAGCAGACTATGCGGTATGAGGGTACGAACACCACGATCCCTGCAGTGGGTGCTCCGCTCCCTTGGCGCACATTGAGACATTTGGAGACATCTGAGCTTGCCAGCTCATTATCATAGTGTACATTGCTTACGCATCTCCAGGCTTTTCCCTGAATCCTGGGGTCTGGCATGCTGCAAACTCTTTACAAGAAGGAAATCAGGGACATTACTCTGTTTAGACTCCTGCTGTTGATCCCTTCAGATATTAGAGAAGAGAAAAGGGGGTTAGGCAGGCACCTACAAGATCACTGCAGTAAGGCCAAAGCAGCTCAGCATCAGAGGAGAGTGAAATCAGTTTAGATAAGATCTTCTGCTTCTCTCCTACCTCCCAAACAGCCCCACTGGCTTTGCTTTTGGAAGGCAGAAAGCTGGAGATCAAGATTAAAATAACGGGCACAAAGAACTTAAACGCTGCGCAGCAGTTTCTGCACTCATCCTACAGCTACAGGACGCATCCCCTTCACACCCCTGGTTTCAGTTGGCCACTGGTTCACAATACTTATATGCTGTATTTACAACACTAACACTGTTTATAGTTCTACTGAAACTGGTAAGGCCAAAATCCTGCTCCCTCACTACACAGGATACCTCTCTTCTGCACCAAAGCTGCAAGCAGACATGCCATGCCACTGCCATTCAGCCTGCACTGCAGTGTGCAGCATGAAACTAAAGGGGATGCTGCCGCCACCAAGGACTGGATTCAATCATCATCCACCAAAAAGAAGTTGAATAAGCAGTGCTAAGAAAACAAATGGGCTATCTCCGGAGGCCATGCAACATCTGTGCGCCAGGAATGGTCCAAATAAGGCTTAGCTCTGATGGGTGTTCGTCCACAGCTTCAAAGTCCTGGCTGACCACCATGGCAGCCCAGGAGCTACCATGGGCTGTAGTACCCACACCTGAACAGAGGAGACAGCAGCCACCAGGTGCTGCAGCTCACAGCCGTGCTCCAGAGATCCCCAACTTCAGCTGGGTTGGGTCACACAGGACCGATGTTTGACTTGGCCAGAGACTTGCCAAGGTTTTGCACAAGGTGTGGCACCTCTGTGTGCCTCAGTCTGTGAGCAGTACAGCAACAGCCTTCTTTCTCAGTGGAGTGAAGGCCTGGTAAAGAAATGACACACTGCCACAGAAAAAAGGTCTCCCACCTGCACAGCAAACTGCAGAGATGAGCTAGAGCAGACCTGCTGAGCATCAGCAAACTAGCAACCCTCACATGGCATGACAGCAAGGCTCTGCGGTGCCTTTTCCACTTTCCTCCCTCACACAGGACGCTTCTCAATGTTTTTCATGTTTAGCTGAGTTTCCACCCCCGTCCCTGAGCCCTTCTGGCTGCCAAAGCAGCTCAGAGACAGCAACTAAGTGGCACCTACATCTGGTACAGCTTAACTTTGTGTCTATTCTTTCTGGAATTTGAGAACTTAAAACCCAATGTTTGTACAAGTGTTGAGTAAGTGGAGCACGGGCTCCCTGGTACTCTGTGCCTGCCAGAGCTGTACTTTCAAGTGCACATACACAATCCTACTGTTTATTCATATGCAACTTTAGAAATTAAATCATACCAAATGCAACTGCATGTCTCCTGAACAGCACATTTGCATTCAACCGAACAGGTGAGAAAGTCACACGCTCATTGCAGTCACCACAAGCACCCTCTCCTCCTGGCTTTGCAGATACCAAGACCCACTCAGTGTTTGTGCCCCTTGGTCACACTCCCCAGCACCCTGTTCTGGTACTCTACATCCTTCTGCATGTCTCCAAAAGAGAAGAACTGGACTAAATTAAGGATTGAATAGTAGGGTGCTACCCAGGACATGCCAACAGGCTCAGTTTACCAGCATGTAAAGATACAGCACCAACAAAATGTGGGCAACCTACCTTGGCACAGTGGCCTAATCCAGAACTGCCACAATTCTTCTATTCCCTGCTGCCACAAAAAGGGCCTACAAGTTACAGCTCAGACAGAAGAACTCTATTCTTAATAGACATAGATGCTTTCTTAAACACACACCAATCCTTTCTTCCACATACAGACTTGAAAAAAAAATCAATGCAAATTATGATTTGTCAGCTCCCTTTGGCGTGCACACTAAATTTTCTGTATTTCATAAACAACCACGCTCAGACTGAGTCTGAGCAGGTTTTTACACCCTCCTCCGTGCAGCAGTTGCCTTGTCTCACCTTATCAAAGAATTCATACAGCCTGACTGTCTCACAGACTCGATGCCTGCTTTCATCCAGTTGAGTGCAGAATTCTTCCAGTTGATCTCTGTAGGTCTGCAGCTTCACTCTGTATGAATGTACATCCACAGAGGAAAAGTCTTCCCAACGATCCATCTTCTTAAGTGCTTCCTGTCCCCTTCTGCAATATTCCTGAAAGCAAAATGTGTTTGCATATGAGGACAGAGACCTGACATGGATAATAGATCAAAGTCATTAAGCTGGGACTAATTAGAGCAGAGTTTAGGTTCAATTCAAATGAGCAGAGGTGTACTTGTTTACAGCAGAATTTTTGCAGAGTCCTGACATCTGTTATGATTTACATTAGCCACATGGCACCTTGTAAAGGCCTACCCAGTAAGACCAAGAAGACAACGAGAATCAAAAAAGATGATGTTTCCTCTTTCCTGAGGGGTAGAGCTGGTGGTTCTGTCTGCAACAGGAGAGCAGGGAAGCTAAGTAGTGTAAAGGAATGACACCAACACCTTGGTGATGAACCCTCTACCAACGCAGTCGCAGCATCATGGCTTTGGCTGAGCACGCATGCATGCATGCTGCCAGCTCAGACTCAGGAGAACACGTTTTTCCAATCAGACAACACTTACACTGGCAACAAGATCAAACTCCCTGAACTGCTTCTGTGCTTGAAGCAGCATCTCCAAAGAATCATCCAGGTTGATCATCTCCTTCAGCTTTTTTCTGCCAACATTCTCAATCCAACTGCTGACCTAGGAGAAAAGGGAAAAGCTCCACTATTAGTCACTCTGTGCTACTCACCAAGGCAGGCCTTTATGTGGAAAGAACAGGGAACTGCTCTCATAACACCGGTCATTTCATTACTGGAAAAAATGCACATGTACACTTTTTCCCCATCCTGGCATTTCAGCATGAGCCTCCTGCATTGAGTTTTTCCACTTCAGGTTACCAAGTAATTGCAAAGTTCTGCTATTGCTCACATAGCCTTAGGCATAAACAGGGCATGTAGCTGCCTGGGTTCTGTTTCGGGTGAGCCATGGTCTAGAGCAAGCTCTGCATCCTACAGGCTAGCCTGATATTGCTATTATTGTTACCCCTAAGTGGGATTAAATCTCCCTGCTACCAGGCTTCCTATACCACTTCCCTTTTCTGACTGGCAGCACATAAATGATGTCAGTGCAAACACACAGATGAATTCTCACCAGCAATCTTCCAGAGATCTCTGGGACTCTCAGATATGGGTTTTCTGAAGGCAGCTTGCCACACTGGCTCTACTGCTGCGCAGTAACTACAGGTTCCTTGACAGAGCCCTGTCACCACCACAGTTTTAAGCCCGTAACCTCAAACATAGGTGAACAGTGAACAGCTGTATCCTAAAAGCAAAGCAGACACAGGAGGCCAAGCAGGATAACACCATCACCATTGAATAAGCATTTTAAAAACGGCTGGCAAGCTTGTCTGCAATGCTTCACAGCTGCACCTGGAAGGACAGATTAGTTCTGTTTTCCTCATCCATCTAACTCAACCCACGTTCAAAGATGAACTCCTACTCTTCTGGATTGAGAAAGGGCCTATGCCCATAGGGCAAAGCCATCTGCACAAGGAAGAGGTGGAGTGGCTTCCCAGGTCATGACATGCAGCACACAGGGGCACACAGTGCTGCTGCCTCCTGTTCAGGGGCACACTTGAAAGCAGAGACAGGCTGGGAACTTGCTTTTGTCTCCTTTTTTTTTGTTTGGATTAAGAACCTGTGCATTTAACTTTAAGGGAGACTTTACTAGGTTCTTACATCACACTTCTTGTCCTGAACACAGAGGGCATGGCGCCCGAGTGTCTACCTCCAGATGGGAAAGTCATTAAAGGATCCACCTTGGCCTGTGAAAACAACAGGCAGGTTACAGATTCCTCTGCAAATCCAGTTCTGTCCAGACAAGAGCCCAGAAGAACAATGGGGAAATGCTAGAAGAGAAATGGAGAAACTGGCCCTAGCCCTGATCTTTAAGGACACAGGTTCCTAAGGTGAGCTCCAAACAGCACACCATCCTTCAAACACATGCACGTATGTGAGTATGAGCGTGTGTACACAATTCTTCATACGCACACATATAAGCTATAAGAAGAGATGCATAAAACATCTCATTGTTGATGAGTTACAGCAAAGGAGACTATGAGTCTCCATAACCTACAGGCAGAGTTCAGGCTTGGGGAGCACATCCAAGACCTGCAACACTGAAAGATCTGATAAGATCCTGAAGGACACTCAGAAGGCCTGAACTTTTTTTTTTTTTTTTTTTTTTTTTTTTTTTTTTTTTTTTTTTTTTTTACAACTTTTCAGGGTTCTTTATCTACATGGCTTGAGGTTTCAAAGGTCTTTCTGAAAAATCAGTGCCTGTTTGCTTCAGTTATCCCACAGCTTTACGGAACACCACAAGAAGGAAAGCTGAAGCTCCCACAGACCTGCAGGGGCTAGCAGGGTTAAGCACAGCTCTTGGGCTAAGGACGGGTATATTCACACACCTGAAGACTGTGTATAGGGGCTGCACCCAGAGGCAAAAGGAGTGTGCCTGATCTTATCCAACAGCAGGCACCTAGGCACCGCACAGGAGTCAACACCAGTACAGCAGGGAATGAATGGCAGCTAGCACAGGGTATGTGATGTGTGGCTCATTCAGCGGGAGGATGAAAGCAAACTCTGCAGGATCTACAGCCCCGAGGGACACGTGAGCTCCTCTCCAGCTTGCTGCCATTGCTCTGCTGCTTGCTAAGGTGGAATATGAGGAATGGCTCCTCAACAGTCAGGGAGGGTGCTTTCAGTGAGCAGTGTGACAAGATACCCCACCTCCAGGTGGGGTCTACCAAAGAGCCACTACAGTAATCTTCAAGTCAAGAAAAAGCTCACAGATGTTTATGGGATTTCATACATCCACACTTTGACAGCAACCAGGAAACTTTCACCTGGCATCAGAAGACACCACGTGAACAGCAACTTGGTTCTCAGCACACGTAAAAATCTACCCCAAACTCTTACGTTGAGCTGTTCTTCAGGAAGGTCTGCAGACATTCTTCTCTATCTCCACAGGACAGACCAACACGTACCTGCTGTGGTACTCACAGTCAGAGGGTGGCAGCAGGCAGTCACAAGAATGGATTAACAGGCATTACTTACCTCCTTAAAACATTCTTCCACTTTCTCAAACTCCATCACCAGCTCCAGTTCCTGGATGCGTTTATTTGACGCCATCACCAGCCGGTGAACGCCCTCATCAACTCGATTATAAAGCACACCAGCAGCATCAAGCGCGTCCCTGGAAGGGGACACACAGCTGGTCAGGGGTTTTGCATGAGGTCTTTCCCCCAGCACTTCATGCAAACGTGGCTGACAGCAGCAATACAGACATCTTCCCCGTGGGAAAAGAAATGGCCATCTCCATATGGAGAGCAGAAGGAAAATAGCACTGCTCCCTGCCCGTGATTCACCACTCTGAGATCCCACTGCAGTTGACCTGGCAGGAAGGCTCAAGGCATCTCCCTCCCAGGCAGGCTCCATCAAACACTTCACCATACCTGTCATGCTTTCAGAAAGGATACTCAGATCTTCACAAACATGGATTCTTGCAGCAACAGCTTTTACAAAACACCAGCTCAGGCAGTTTCAGTTTCTAAAACCACCATTTAAACTTAATACACAAACACCTGACACCCTCACACTCAAAAACTTTCACCAGCCACAAAAATGCCAAGTGTGCAGCACCCCAACACTAAGAGAAGTTGTATTTTACAACTTTGTTCAGGGAAGATTCAAGGACTGAGCCCCCCAGGCAGCTGTGCAGCCCAGAAAGCAGCAGCCAGGCCAGGCAGCACCCTTCTGTGCAGGTAGGGATGGAGGGACTCACGAATTGAACACAGACCTGCAGCCTGGGAAGTTCATCCATGACAGCACATTCCTTCCAAAGGCCTGGAGCACCTCTGTGGCACAGGTCTGGGTGAATTACAGCTGGGATGCACGAGACAGGTGGGCATTTGAGTTATCTCTTGCATCCCTGAACCCCCATTTCTTCTGCTTCTACATCTCTCTTCTTTTTACAAGTACAGACTGAAAGTGCTGCAAGCCTCTCCTGAGTGCCTCCTGCACTTATCCCAAACCAGCTTCTACATTAACAACATTTTACAGCCTCCTGGGTTGTGACAGCATGGTTGCGTTGGCTTTTTTTAAAATCATATTATTAAAATTATTTTAAAGACTTGTGAAAGAGACAGGCAGCTAATAAAACTACAGAGGCTTTGCTAATGGAAGTGCTAATGGAAATTAATACATGCAATTCAGCATTCACGTTTATTCTGTCTCATGTTATAGGCCTTGAACCTATGAAATGCAACCAAATGGAAGCACTTAGTCACAAGCACCCGACAGCTTTTAGATAGTACTTGTCATGAGGTGGTGCAAGAGTCTGGACAACTCTCCCTGCACAGCAGAAACCCACAGGATTTTTCCATTCAGAATTCCACCCAACGTGCTACAGCCAACTCTGCAAACCTCAGGCTCTTAGACACTTCTTCTTTTTCCCCCCTCTTCAAAATGCCATTAGTCTGAATGAATTTCTCCAAAGTGCAGCCAGAATAACAAATTGTTTCTGGACTAAGATCAGTGCTACTGCAGTGCAAAGGAGACAGGTTCTCTACAGAGCGTCTGCAAGCCTCCATGGAAAGATCCAAGCTGTACAGCTGCTCCTGTGTTTCCCCAACCCACCCATCAACAAACAATGACCGTACTGGCCTTCTGTTTCGCAACCTTTTCCTCGGGACAGACCCAGATCCAACCCAGGAGATGTGTGTTACCACTGTCCAAGCTGAGCTCTTGGAAGTTTGTTTACAGAGCAGGTTCTGAAAGCAGCCATCAGCAGCAGCGACACAGCGAGGAGAGCTAATGAGAAACAGTTTGGGAGAGCGATGAAGTTGTATTTGGCAACTGCTTTAATGCTAAGTTCTGGTTTCTGAATAAGGTTCCAGCAAAACACAATATCGACTGACAGATA
Organism: Tragopan temminckii; assembly: GCA_028571105.1. Taxonomy (NCBI): domain Eukaryota; kingdom Metazoa; phylum Chordata; class Aves; order Galliformes; family Phasianidae; genus Tragopan; species Tragopan temminckii. The sequence goes on from JAOWBP010066440.1 coordinate 11,995, forward strand.
GGCAGACACCCTTCAGTCTTACTCCCATGGGTCTGAAGTCCCTTCTGGCACGAGGAAAGCACAGTCACATCCCAAATGCTCATCCTGCTGGCACAGACCAGTGGACATCTGTAACTTCAGGCACTACAGGCTGCTAACTGCAAGCATCGTGACCGTTCTCTTGTGATGGGAAATGTTTTTCCAACCTGTCTCTGAGCTTCCAGAGAGAATGCCTTGGTGTTGATGTTCCTCCTTCGATGACATTCATCAGCAAGACAGACTGGTTTGCTGGGCTTTTCTGTAAGGGAGCGCAAGGGGTGGGGGAGTCCAAACACCCACCCAACCCCATGACAAAGAGAAAGTGGTGGCCATCTTATGATACAGCAACTTGAAAGAAGTTTCAGCTCTTGCACTGCCCAGCCTAGAGCACTGGTCATTACCTAACAGAGGAGAAGGAAGCCCCAACACCACTCCTTCCCTCTCCTGGTGGAAAACATAGAACCAGGCTCTGCATAGATCTCACTGAGGCCCAGCCTGCCCTGTGTTTGCAGAAAGCTGTAGAAAAGAGTCAGGCTGAAGCTTCCAGATGAGAAGCAAGCACTCAGCCCTCTGAGCCACCAATGCAACCCACGTCCTGGCAATGTGACCACATGACTACACAGCTGCAGGTACTCAGCCAATTTCCTTTTATCTCAGCAGATTCTACAGGACTGAAAATGGCATTGTTACCACACAAGGAACTTCTGCTTTACTGATCCACAGACGTCTCAAACTTGCATCGAGTCAGGATCCAGGAATCAGGATCAGGATTTAGGGGTTTGTACCATAAAAAGGAACTTGAAAGAGAATTCATCTCAGGTTGAGGGCCTGAAATGAACTCTTGTTTTCCTCTGTACAGTAAATGGGGCTGTTTGGTGTATGTGTCATTATCTAAAATTCTTACTCTTGTAATTTAAAATCATCTTGCTTTCTGGGAATTCTTGCAGCAGGTTACCGATAAACTTATCGGAGCACAACGCAATGCCCTGAGCTGCCCCTTCCCTTGGTGCTGCCCACGAGCACACACAAGCCATCCCACAAACACTCCCAAAGACACCCACACCCACGCTTAGACCCAGGAAGGGCTTCAGGTTCAACCCTACATGACCCTCCTCCCACTCAGCTGGGCTCCCCCAGCATCCCAGCACCTCCAGCCCATGTTTCCAGGTCTGGCTGCGCTGTTTTCATGCATTCTGTCTTGCTTGGCAAGTGTTCATTAAAACCTCAACATGCAGTTGTTGGTCTTCCACTGCATCTCCTAGGTAACTCCATTCATACATTGTCAGATCCTGACAGTTCACTCAGCAGCCTGGCAGGCCCTCCAACTAACATCCATCTTGTACACTCCTACACAGAGGACCACAGCCCTTCCCACACTGCAGCAGGTAGGCAAACCAAGTCAAACAAAGGAATCACTCTCAGCTCATGGGAAAGTTCTGGATTCACTTAAGCAATTCCAGCTCTCACAAAGCATCACTAAGGCATTAGGCATGTTATCCCAAATCTCTGCACATCTCTTTACCAGCACACTCATTTCCACTCACCTATACACTTGTTAACTTCCTTCCTAAATAATTTCTAGCATAAAATAAACACAACAGTGACAGTGACCTGCAGTGAAGAGTTTCATAGGAAAGTTACACCTCACATACACAACTATTTCTTTTTCAGAGACAGACTTCAGAGTTTTCCATCCCTGCCCTTCCCTCCTTCCAAGGCGGCCTAAAGGAAACAAAACATACTGAAAGTTTGGTTCTACCTACACAAAGGGAAACAAAAAGAGCTTCAGCACCTTACAGATCTTTTAATAGCAGCCCGAGCGAATCCAAAGAAGAAAAGCAGAGTTGTTTGAAGTCAGTGGAAAGTCTTGTCTAAGCCTGGGTTTGTTTGGATGCACTGCAATTTCCCCATACATGCGAGTGTGGTAATAAGAGTCTTTCACTGCATTCTTCCATGGTCAAATCATCCAAAGTAATTTTGCAATAGTGCAGAGTCAATATAATTTATAGCAAAAAGGAGTAGCTTGATGTCAGTTTATGTTTCCCCAAATCCTGTTTTCATCGGGCAATTATCGTTTCAGTGGAAAAGGTTCCAAACATCTACAGTTCTTCTGGAGAAGTGCCAAACGGTCGGCTAATAGCAGGGTAATTTTAAACCTGTAATTTATAGAAAGGCCATTTCTGCCTGAATCTGTCCTTCAAAAAAAAAAAAAAAAAGGTAGCCTGGGAGAGTCCCACTCCAGCTTTCTAAGCAAAAATACCTGATTTTACAGAAATACATGGCCACAGACGCATCCAACAGACTTGCAGGTGCCGCAAGAGCCGTGCCTGCCCAATGCCAGCAAGTGCCCAGGAAGGAAACAGCAAGATCATCTCTGTCTCTGTCTGCTTCTAGGACAACTGCTGACTCGTGTCATTCAGAAGAAACACAGCCAATGTTCCAACATTAGCATCACCTGCTCTTCCACTCCTGGTGTGTAGCTTTCCAGTGGAAGTCTCTATGGGCTTCGGAAGAACGGGAATAGAATCTGGCAACTAAGGACAGCTTGGACATCACCCAGATCCTCTGTGTTGATACCTGGTTGACAAGTCACTTAATGCTTCAGGAGGAAACCATTCCAGATTCACAGAGAAAGTATCATATGCCCAAGGGCTGTTTTGCAGCAAAAGAAATGCATTAGAGACTTTCCCAGCCATTACTGCATTTTGGTAGCAGTGACAGCCAGAGTTGTAATGATCCCATAAAGGAGGTCAGCCTCAAAGGCACATGCCTGCTCATCAAGCTGCAAAGTTTGCATGCTGCCAAGGTTACAATTTGAATTTCTTAAGGTAAAGCTAATGCAGGCACCACTAAATAAACGGTAATTATTCTCTGCAGCACCTACATGGCCACAGTGGTTTCAGTTACCTAACAATGGCACTTGAGCAGCTGGCACAATGCTCAGAACACCAAAGTGTCCTCAGAAAGGTGCAGCATCCAAAACCAAGCGTGGGGCTGCCCGTGGGGCACCGAACAGCAGGACTGGCTGAGACCACAGCCCAAACTGAACCCTGAGCACAGCAAACGTGCTGGGAAGAACACAATTAATGCTACACACCACAGACCATAACTGCCAAGAGAACCCTCTTCTGCAGCACAGTTCACTCTGATGTGCTTTTAGCAGAAATACACTCCACAGTCCCTTTAAAAGCAACGGCACTGAAGCATACAGGCATCCAGGTGCGGTCACAAACTGCTACCTTACATTCTTTCCCCAGCCTCACTTGCACTCAGTTACCCCACCAAGATCTATCAGAAACCCCCCGCCCATCAGATCACCCACTTACAGGGTTCAGCTCATCCCACAGCAGAGCCCCAGACAGCACCTATTTAGGACCACCAACTTGTGGTTCCCTACTAGCTTTCAAAACCTCCTGTCTCCAAACGTTACTCTACTAATGTTTATACACATTTTTGGCTTGGCTGCACTAGTGGAACAGCTGGAGTTAAGGCACAAGGCTTTCAAGATGTTCTGCTCATATCTACATATACCCACCACCACAGCAAACCAGAGTTTCCCCAATACTCCCTGCTTTTACACCATCCCATTCTTTACAATGTGTGTAATAGCAGTGATTGTGATATTAACTACTCCAGCAGCAGAAACATCCACCCCAACTCAGCAGGACAAAGCACGATGCCTGTGGGATGCTGCGGGCTGAACCAGGAACTCCAGGCAGCCCAGCTAACATCCTATATTGGAAATTTTTTTGCCATTTTTTCCGTGATATTTTTGAACAGATAAAAACAACTCAGCATGACGTTCGTTACCTAATGCCCTGTTGGCATGACAAAGGCTGCAAACAAGAACAAGCAAAACAGGAGCCTTCTGGGTAAAACCCCACTGAATCCAGGGTAAGCAGCAAAAAACAAACAGAAGGAGATTGTGTCCTGAAAACCCTCAGAGAGCAATGAAGACTTACCAAAGAGCAGCTCTGTGAGCTCTTCTCTCCCTGCCACAAGTGGCTCCGCACCGCGTTTCACTCGCTTGGAACGACAATGACTCCTCACTTCTTTATGTGCAGAGCAACAGGGTTTGTTTAATGTGAGCCTAAGTGCTTTTCACCAGGCTAAAACCACCACAGCAACACAGGGAACTGGTTGGACTGTCAAGAAAATGAATACCAAGCAGCACGGTGTGTTTGGATAGAAATGTCCCTGCGTGCTCCTCCCCCTACCTGACACAAACAAATAGGATCATGGAAGAGCAATGCCACCTGTGCACTGCTGGGGGCAAAGGGTTCTGTGTCAGCATCTTCTGTGCCACCAGCAACAGCACAGAGGCGTCTCATGGCAAAGCTGCTAAACTTTGAGGCTGGTATTTCAGCACAGGTTTTCATCTCGCTTCAAGGAACGCGGAGGGTTTATGTGAACCTAAAGATGAAGGTCTTCGGGTTAGGAACATGCAAAATACCACACAGCTCTAGGCTACCACAGCTTCAACCACAGGGATCCTGCATTTGCTGGCCACAGCTTCAAGAAGGCTTTGTGCTTCCTGCTGCATGTGAAAGTAAGGGAGAGAGGTGTCAGTGCTACACATGAAGCAGGCGGCCCCTGGGCTGCCTAGGCAACTCTGCCTCACCTTGGAGCCAGCACCACCAATACAGCCATTAAACAGTCATCTGGAATAGAAAGACCAGTGCAGAGGAGCAGAATGATCTTATTCGCAGCACAAATTGTGGTTGTGCTCTGCTGATACAGTGTGCAAAAACATCTGAATCTTAATTTCAGAGGACACAAGTGAAACAAAGATCCGATCACATCACTGATGAGCTGTTCCAGCTGGTACTTATGTTTTGCCAAACCTGAAAGAGAAGTCTTCTCTGAATCTGCATAAGTTTCGAAGTGCCTATTCGCTGACCTCTGCAAAACCAGGCTGGGTGACAGGAATGACTGCACGGCTTCTCCACAGCCCAGACAATGCAGATCTGGCTCTATCACCACTTAACTGGAACTTCCCTATTGTGACCAACGGATGAGTAAAGCAGGGCGTTGAGACAGCCTGGTGCCTGGACCACAATGGGACAGCCAGGCCCAGGGGAGCTGCACAGGGCAGCCCAGGATCCCTCTATTGCTGGAATCGCGTTGGGTTTAGCATCAGGAACCTGGCAGCTGATGCTCAGGAAGGCTGCTCCTCGCTGCCCATTCCCTCTGCTAGCGTGTGTCCCCACCCAGGGCTCCCATCCAGATCTCCACATCACACTAAAAATAGCCAGCTCACAAAACCAGCTCTTGGCTGCCACCACTCCCCCCTCAAAGCACAGCGGCTAACTATACTGCCTTCGCAAACAAAAGGAGACTTCACTCCTCCATCTATTTATAAGCTGTTTATTCACAGCTTGCAAGCACAAATTCTTTTCAGATGAGGAGTTTGGGGAAGGGATAATGATTTTTCTGGTTCCATGTTGCACAGAGCCCAGCACCCAACCTGGTCATGCTTTCACCATCTGAGCTTTTCCTCCCTTTCTTCCACCTCTCTCATCTAATCTCGTGGCTACCATACCTGCCAGCACGTAGAACACGATGAGATTCCACTCCTGTGTTCTCAGTGTGGTGCAGTTTTGCTGCTAGAACCACGCATGGGGTGTGTTCTGGTTTGACTAGTATAAAGCACCTTTAATAAAAAAATATTTCTGTTTTCTTTACTCCTCTTCTGACTCATAGCAGAGAGGACGAAAGGCATCACTGGACACCTCCTGTTGGCAAGCATTCCAGCTCTTGGCTGTGCCAGAAGAGCAGCGTTAATGAGAACAACAGTGGAAAATGTCTGGTGGAAGATGAGGTTAAAAGTCTCTCTGCCTTGCTGCCCGGTCTCCACACTCATGTCTCAATTTAGTAAGAGCTCCCACTGAGGCTGCCTGCCTTCTGGCAGCTTCCCAAGGCTTACGATGGAAGTGGGATCTTCAAAACCCACCACAAGGTAAGCAGCTTGTTTGCACACCTCCTGCACCTGGCTGAGTGAGCTGCCTCCAAGGCACAGGTTGGTTGATTGATACAGGAGATATCCCAAAGCCAGACACACCTGCTAGCCAACCCCACGTAACTGATGAACGAGCCTTTTTCATTAAAGAACTCCTGTCCAAAAGTGCAAGAAGTTCTACTAATAGCACTGAAGTGGTGGATGTCTGCATGGCATTTGTCCACGTTTAGTGACAAAAGCTTCAAACAGGCCAACAGGCAGCATTTCAATGCCCAGAAAGGCTGGAACAGCAGAACCTGGAAAGCTTTCAACTGCTGTGCTAACAGAGCTGAGGAAGCACTGAGCGCTCAGTGCAGGAGTTGGTGTGATGCAGATGTGCTGGGTTTAAACCCTGCCAACTCCACTAACAATAAATAAGCAGCAAAGCTGGCTTCAGCAGCTCACCTGCACCTCCAGGTCTTCCCTTCCCTCTTCAGATGAGCAGTTAGATGGGTACTGTCTTTTAGCTGTCTTTTACAGCAGTACTTGGTGAGTATGTAGTTCTCCAGGTCAGCTCATGCTGGGACCAGAGAGGGAAGAGTTACCAGGGGAACCACAGCTGTGGTGCTACAGCATCCCTCAGGGTAGAAGCACACTTAGGGGCTCCTCCCAGAGCCCAGGTCAGATTTGAGCAGCAGTGAGGTCCCCCTGCTCTGTGTCACCAAACACTGATGGGCATTTTGGCTCCCTGAAAGGACACAGCAGGGAAAGGTGCCAAAACCAGCCCCAAGGGAAGTTTCATTACTACTGAATGACTAGAGCAGGCCTTGTTTGCTATGCGTTTCCGAATGGTATCTGGCAGATAGCATGCAACTGCACAGAGCACAAGCCTTCTTCCTTGCTTATTTTAGGTTACTATCTCTACACTGCAATCAAGCTTTAGTTACATGATTTTCTTTTCGCTACATGAAGCTACAAGCCTTCAGAGCTAGCAGAATGCATCCCCTGCAGAAGTGGGCAGGCCTCTTGCTTCTGTAATCCCACAGTGATGGTGCAGTTGGGTCTCTCCTTCCCCTTCATACCTCTTCAGAAAGATCAGTTTTTATCTTTAGCCCAATACCTCTAGTTGGCATATTTTATCTGTTTGGAGAGAAGAGTGCAGAAAACTCCTGCTCTTGAAATTTCAGTCTCTATGCATATGCAATTCCTGCACCTTTTGACAGTTCTCTGTTCACAGCTGGCCTCACAACTTCAGATTAGGAAGTCTGGAATGTCATGAGTCTGCAGGATCAGCCTTTTGCACCACACAGTGTGACAAGTGATTAACAACAGCCAAAAGAAGACTTTGATGGCTAAAACCATTTGATTTGGGATGTTAGGATGTATGTTAGGATGGGGGAAATTGAAGACTTCAGCACTGATCTACATTTAACAATTCAAAGGATCCAAAAAGCAATACAGCGGGTTCTGCTGAGCGCACAGACGCAACAGCACTGTTCCATTTTCACGTTTCAGAAGTTCAGCACTGGACTCACACACATCAACAGCCACTCCATGCTAGCTTTAGCAGCCCAGCCACAGTATTTCAGTACAACTCTGCTTTGATCCCATCTGTTAAGGCAGTCCTTAAAAACTATGATGACAGGAGCCTCTGCAAGGTTAACAGAACCCAGAACCTCTCCTATCTGAACACCAGCTTGGACAGAAGGAGCTACGTGAGCAAGTGCAGAGCCATAGAGGATCTAAAAGCAGCAGTGCCCTATGCAGGGCTCTCTGGCCATGTGATGGGAGGTTTTATCCTCATCTGAAAGTATCCTGGAGCAGTGAAGAGCCCTCTGCCCTGAGCTGCATGACAAGCAGGCATTTCCTTATTTGAAAATACCACATGGATTTTAGTTTCTGCAACTGATCCACAAGCTAAAAAGAAAAAAAAAAAAAAATTTTTCCGTCTGCTTTCATTTATCCTCCTCAGGCTGGAGACAGCCCCACAGCACACACTCCCCATTCATATTGGCAGGCAGAGAATACGACCTGAATTAAACAGAACGCACTACACAGCCTCGGCGTGTGCTCACAAACACCACGCAATCAAAGCACTGTGTGTGTGTGTTCCACCCCTACCCTCACTAAGGTAATCAAAGCAGTAAATTACCCTTTGAGGCTCTGTCAGGTCAAGTTTCAAAGTTGATAATTTCCCTGCACACAAACACATGTTTAGCTTAAAACCAAAACAAACCATAAAAAGCATACACGTTCCCCTCATTCTCTTTAAGTCTGTGAAGTTGCCGTGTGTTGCTTAAAAACAGAATAAAATAAAGCCACACAAAACACAACCACCCACATTATCCTCGCTTCTCACGTTATGTCAGAATAAATAGGCTCTAATTCCTCATTCTGCCCAAAACTGCACCAGGTATATTTTAGCAGATCAGCAAGAGAAGTGTGCCCTCGTGGCTTGCCAGAGCTGCTGCAGGAATCACAGTTAGCATGGAGCAGAAATGGTTACAGTGCTTGTCCCCAAAACGCCCACCCTGCCTTTCCAGAGCCGGGCAGCAACTCCCACAGCCATCCGCTTGTCAGTCAGAAACATTCTTTCCCTTGCACTTAGGTGAGACACCCTGCAAGCTATTTTCTTATCTTCACTCCGTTCCCCCTTCTAAAACCTCTCCGCCTGTGATGGCAACAGAGAGCTTAATTAGGGAAGGCTGCAGATGCGGGGCCGTTCCTCACTCCCCACCACCCGCTGTGCCCCGGCCGTACCCACGCACCAGAGCTTATCTCACACCCAGGCTGGGAGCTCCGGGCTGCAAGGGAATGCCCTGCTGTTTGCACAGCACATAGCACAGAGGACTTCACACGCTGATAGGCTTCAGGTGTTTGACAGTACAAACAGGAGTTGTGCAATGCGCCGGGGATTTCAAACAGCTGGCCTCTCTCATTCCCCCGCTTCTCATAGCGATTCTGCAAGTGGGCAGTGAATATTTGCTGTGCAAACCACACCAGTGTGAGAAGAGATCAGAGCCTGCTATAGCCAGAAAGCATTCCTCTCAGTTAAGGTCCTTGGAAATCCCCTTACATAAGGAGTGCCTTGGCAAATCACACAACCTTGGACCCAAACATCCGTCACAGGCACCATCCATTAAAATTTTTGCTTTATAGGCACAAGAAATATCCTACCCTTTCCTCACTACCCAAGGTGTGGGATTTGGCTTGGAGAAGGAACTTAAATAATCATGTAGATGAATCTTCTCACTAAGTTTTTGGACTAGGAAAGAGGCAGCCAGGATAAGAGTATAACTGTTATGCTTTTCACCCTTGTTTTCAACAGAAGCCCTTGCTACCCAAAAAACTGCTCACTAGATTGCACCAATGGATCACCTCCAAGAATGCCACTGCCTGCTTTGTGCTCACCTCCAGCTCCTCTTTTCCCCCTCTCTGGGGGCTCACCTGTAGTCCTGGGTGAGGGTGACACAAGACTCCTCCTTCCTCAGCCTGGCCAGCAGTGCTCCACCCTCCAGCTGCAGCCTGACCAGCCGTGCATCCTCCAGAACATTCTTCATCAGCTGCCTGTAGTTCCTCAGCAGCACAGCAGCCTCCTGAGGGATTGTAAGAGTGAGACGAGCTGTTACTGCAACATACAGGTGATGAGGGAACCAGCAAAAACCAGAGGCCAACCCAAACTAAACCACATCTCACCTTGTCCCGCTCCAGGAAAAGAGGGAGTTTGGTTCCCAGGGCTGTTTCTCTCAAGTATGCCAAGACCAAAGCGATAAACAGCATTCCCTTATGCTCTCGATACTCCACCCCACCAGACTAAAACTGAAACCCAGTTCCTATTGTGCTCCACTTGCTGGGCACAGCATCATTTTTTCACTCTCATTTTCCTCTGACAGCCAACTCCTGCTGTTCTCACAGCTTGGGCCTGCTGAAAGATGCATTCGTCTGCAGGAAGACCCAGAGAGGCTCCTGCAGTTATCTTCCAACATTGTGCTGCTGGGACACAATGCAGAGCAGGCAGCAATTTCCCACCATACCAGTGGTTAGGAAGCTTCTCAAAAAGGGATAATGCTTACAACAACAGCTCTCAGAATGACCTGCCACTACACATTTCACATTCAAAGTTAGGGCCTTTTTGCGGCTCTTCAGCTTCCTGCTCTCTGCTGCCTCAAGCTCACCTCTGGTGCGAGGTGAGGGACATGCTTACCTCAGCTCTTTCTGGTAATTTTCCAGATTCCACTTTATGAATGGCTCCCTGGAGGAAGGCACAAGCCCCTTGGCATCCTTGTAGCAAGTGTTCCAGTTTCTGTAAGAGGAAAGGACCGAGGCAGAGTCTCACAGATGAGAAAGCCATCTTTTCAGCATGCAAAAGGTTAAGAGGAAAAAAAACAACAAAAGGATCAAACACATGAACCCCAGGGTTCAATTACACCATTTGGAAAGACTGGATGAGTAGAAAGAGGCCCATGAGCCACCACAGGCTTCAGATGCATTACTCTGTATGGACCTTACAAACTCATGGCATGCCTGGACCACGCTTTAGAGAAAAGAAAATCAGTGCAATTATGTCCCACCTTCTTCTACAATTAGCATTTCTTCTAACTTCCCACTAAGATGAATCACTGCACATGCATTTTTGGAAGAACAAAACTTAGAACTAGTACTTGGAATCTCTATACTTTAAATTATCCCTCTTCTTGCTAAAAGTAGTGTAAATTAAAGGTTAGGAAACTGGAAAGCTTCCACAATTAAAGCACCTTAAACTAGCAGCAAATCTGAAGGCTCTTCTTTCTTCTGGGAAAAAAGAACGACCAAAAGAACCATTTCACACATAGGTGAGAGGAGACGGTACTTTTCTAAAAAGTCACTGTTATAAGCCTAAAGACTCACAGATGCCACCCTCCAGCCACTGAAGTCATGGAAGGGAGGAAAAGTTATTCAGAAAGAAAAGAAAGGAAAAAAAAAAAAAGGAAAAGGCAAATGGTGAAAGCTGCTGTTTGAGTTCAGTTGAATTCAGCTGCCTCTTTGGAGTGCCGAACAGCCCCAGAGGGGACAGATTAGTAGGCAGGATGCAGGTGAGATCACCGAGGCAGGAAATAAACACTGTTTGCCACACAGCTGCAGATCTAAAAGGATCGTTAGCACATCCAGTGCATTACATAAACAGGCAACCCATACAGACCAATTCCGACACCAACTCCCTTTGGTGACATTTTGCATGCTGTAAGACATGGAAACAAAAGGTACTCTGATACCAAGCTCCTTTCTGCAAGAATTATCCTTCTGCACCTCAGCTTTTCTTAACTCTGTCCAGAAAACTAAACCACATCCTCTTGCAAAGCCTGTCTGCTTCCCCACTGCCAAACCAACCTCAAGTTCTCAGATTCTATCCTAGGCACCAAGACTGGACTTCAGCACTTCTACTGCATCAGCATGGGTTCAGTGTACTTTTAGATGAGAGTTTAAAAACAAAAATGGTCCAAAAGTAAACTGGGAAAGCTAACATCTGGCAAATGCTAAGCTTAACTGCTGAAGCTTGCCATCAGCAATATGATAACCTGCTTCAAGTCCCACAGTGTGTGCCATGCAGCACTCTGGGTAGAGATCAGAGCTGGGAGACCACTGAATCTTTTGGGAGTGCAGGAGACAGGATGAGCCAGTCAACTGCAACGCGGAGACAGCCAGTTTGTGTGCAGCTTTACAGAGATCTAATCCTGTCTCATCTCAGTGTGCCAGATCATGTCTCAATCCAGCTTTCACATGCTCAACAAGCACATGATCCTGATCCACAGGACTTATGCTCCCTCCACAACGAGGGTATACAAGGGGATAATTATTAGGGCCACAAATGCTACTCCTAGAGACTTTTGGCAGCCCTGCACGGCCAGCAAGACCTGCAACCCTGCCAGGTATCACCAGCACGTGGCTGCAGCACTCTTTGCCAGGGCTCCCTCCCATATGAACTGCATCTGGTTGCTGCAGTTGCAGCCCCTCCATCCCTGAGGCTTAAACACTGGGTCAGCTCAAACACTTCCAGAGTGGTCAAACAAGATCATGGCACTGAGGAACATCCAAAGTAGTGAAACAGGGAGAAGGAATAGGTTGCTGGTACTGCCTCCTACTGTTACCTTGCTCCCAAGGCACACTGAACAGAATCCATACAGGGCAGTCTCCTAACCTCATGCAAACAGTTCTCAAAAAGGAAGAAAACATACCTACACTGATTTTTTTTTTTTAGCCCTTCCTTGTATTTTTAGTTTCAATGTTTTCTAAAGCATTCAAATTAGATGACAACTTTGGTAAATAAGTGAATAAAGCAGCAAATACATGTTCCTGTGAGGATCTGAAACCATTATCAGGAACTTCCAAGTCTGACTCCTTCCAGGACCGCAGCTTTCACTAAGCAGCACTTCTGGCTTTGTCCAGGGAGCCTGTCCCAAGCCCCAGAACATCTAATTTTTGATCAATCCATTTTTGAGTTCTTGATGATCCGACACTAACATTCTCTCCTGAGAGTAGTACAAGAAGTGTCTGTCCTTAAGCCTTAAGTGTCACTGCACATCACAACAAAGGATTCTGTTTCTTTCCCTTCAAAATATGGTCAAACCTGAATTAATACAGTTCAAGCCGATGAGGTAAAAGCTAAAGTTCCTCCAGCTATGCTAATAGGCCACAGGATACCTCCATGTTATGAAGACAATGTCAGTACTCCTTTGGCAACAGAGATGGTTATTTGCATGCACAGCTGTTACAGGAAACACTGCCTTTCTGTGCTTGTAGGCTCAGTTGCTCACAGGCTCTGCTCTCTTGCTTCAACTCCTTCAGCATGCCATTCCCTTGTCCCAGGTAACAGAACACCAGACACCCACTTACCATACGGAAACTTAACCAGTCGCGGTGGCAGTATGGGAAGGTCCCGTCCAGTTCCAGAGGCAGCTGTGAGCTGTCTATGTGCTTATGGAGGGATTTCATGGAGGTGAGAATTTCAAACTGCATTGAAATAGAATGGGAGAAACAAAAGCACATTTGCGTTAAAGGGCAGTGAGTATTGGCAAGGAGGAGGGGAAGTTAACAAGAGACAGCATTTCTTCATTTATCTTGCATAAAAACAAGGCACACTGTGTCTCTGCAGTATGAAAAAAAAAAATCAGTTCCCATCTTGGAGCAGTTTGCTGTGAAGCTTAGTGGGTGAACCCCGAGGGAATGCAGGCCAAAACACGTCGTTTCACCAAGCAGAACATCTGTGATGGAAGTCTGGCAGCAGCCAGCCTTCTCTAGCTACATCCAAAACTTCCAAGTACAAGCGGAGCAACTCAGCTCCCTCATATGCTCTCACACTGGGTTGTAATTTGCATTTGTTTGGAGAGCCCGAGAGTCTAAACCCAGCCCCCAGCTTCCCCAGCTCACTTCCTGGAAAATCTGAGCCTTTCTCTCAGAGCAGTCCCTGCCCTACCCTCAACTCTCCACACACCACAGCAGCTATTTGCTCCAAGTGTTTCCTAGATTTCAGCACTGATAATTTGCTTTCTCTGAGTCTGCAGTACCTCAGCAGAGAATTCTGGAGGGACAGACAAGTGCTCCTGAAGGTAGGTGGAACCCAGCCCAGACGCCAAGAGTGCAGGTGCAGAGAGTTAACCCAACACATGCACTGCAAAGTTTTCACTTCCATATGAAATAGTGAAGATGTTTCCAATTCCTCCAGCATGCCCAAGTCTTTATTAAGCTTTGTTCTGTTCCCTCCTACACACTTTGGATGTGCTCAGTGCTTTTAAGTAATGCCTTCTGGAGCTCTCCCTGCATGCACACACCTGCAAACACAGAAATGGACTAACAGCATTTGCTGTTTGTTAGGCTTTCAGGGCAGCGTGCCACACACACAGCAAACACAACGCTGTCCTCCAGGGTCAAAAAGGAGGACTGGGTCTACTTTGAAACCGAGAGGATTTTTGTGGTGGGCACAGGATTTCAGTCTACCCCTGCAGCATGTAACAGTCTCGGTGCAGAGGGAGATGAGTAAGATGCAGTCTGATGCTCTGTTCACTCACCACACACAATCAGAGAGGCTTAAAAAGCCTATATTTCATATACAGCTGTGGAATACCAAGGCACATTTATTTCTATTGGGGGTGCATGGTGATGCTGTGATGATCTTCCCTCCTCTGTTAGCACCTTCTGTTACCCTTCCCAGATATCTCAGCTGCAGGAGAACCTCGCATGCTTACACGTCTCCTCTTCCTCCTCCTGCAGAAGACTCTCAGCCGCTGACAGCAGCGGCTACAAGGGGAGGAAACATGAGATATGCAACAGTCTGTGAAGCAACAAGTCCCTTCATGGGATGGAGTCCAGGATTGAGAAGAACGAGATCTCTTCTTGACCAAGGATTTCCTCCGTCGTTCAGAGGAGAGCAAGAAAAGCCTATTTGTTACTGTTAATTAAGACTCCTCCATACATCTCTCCATGTCCCCAGCAAACCCCCTGCATCTCAAGGGCCCCAGCAGACTGACATAATTATGGCAGACATGTCAGCGATGGACTTGACAATAAACACAACAAGACAGAGATAGGTTCAGCTCACAGGAAATTTTACAACCCCATAAATACCACACCCGTAAGAGACTACAACCATAAAATACAGAGAACCAAAGAGATTTCATGTGAGAATGAGCGTACATTAGTGAACTCAGAACCCTCTGCTTGGAGAGTTAAACACAGGATAACAAGAGCTCCCCAGCAACCCCTGCACAAATGGTTTTATTACCTGTCCTGCCGCTGGCTTCTCCATCCGAAAAGTCAGATCTCTTTCAACCAGAAGCAGTACTCCATGAATACAATGAGGATCCATGTCCTGCAAAAGAATAGAGGGGAAATCCCATCACCTGTCCACCCAGGATGCTATGGAGAATCTACTGTACCAGCTTTGCACAAGAGATTGTAATTTCAAAGGTATTTGGAAGCCTGACAGGCAGACATTAGGAACAGGGAAGGCTGTTCTGCAGAGCACCAAGGCCTTAAGGTAGTTCACATCAACTAATCTTGCAGTATTTAAGGAAGCAATGAAAGAGGTCAGGTCTTCGCTACTCTAAAAAAATGCTGCCTTATACATATGGAAAAGAATCAGCAAAGGAAAAAATTAAGAACTACATTCAATGTCCACGTCAAGGTTATTTTTCCTAACTGAAAGGAAGGTTTTTTCCCCACAATGCCAAAAATGTCATATTCTCTTTACTTACTGCCAACTCACATTCAAGGACTTGCATCCTGTTGCTAGAGTTAAACAAAGAGAAATTCCTATTTGGACATACTGAGGGATGCCTGGCAGATACAGCTCAATCTGTGACCCAGGATCAGATTTCCAAGTACAGAAGGACTCTACAGGAAACTGAGAAACAGACAGAATGACATCAAGGACAGGGAAACGGAAGTATTCAGATCACAGAGACAGGACCAACTAAATGATACTGGGATCTGGATTGCAAGGAGAAGCTGTCATTCCTCATGGTTAGACAGAAGCCATTCCATATCCACTGCATCTGCAAAGACCTTGGAAACTGTCAAGCAACGAATCCTTTTTGGTAGCGCTCAGGCTGCAAGGAGCCTGCCATACAAGAGGCCACAGCAACCTGTTTAAGAAAATGCCCCAGCACTGTTCAAGGTAAAATATCCAACACGAGCAGCAGGGCCAGCACACAGAGGCAGACATCTTGCTGCCACCAGAGACTGAGCTGCCCAATCTGATGCTGGGCCCAGCACTGCAATTTAGAAACAGTGCCAGCACAACCCAACTGTGCAAGTGCAGGCAGCAGCAGAGATCATAGAACAAAGGAAAAGACATTTCTCTGTGATGCTAAAAGAGGGTCCTTTGGAACAGTCAGGAAAATAGCCCACCTGAAATACATCCCAGAGCAGCAAGAGGTTCCTGTCTTCTCAAATCTCTTTCTCCAAAGCAAATTATTCATACTTTCACTGTTATCTGAACACTGATCAAAAGGCCAACAAGAACTTACAGCAGAATTAGGCTGAAATGGGTAAATACTAAAGCTCATCATCTAAACAGAAGATGGGAGGACACTAAAGCTGCACCAGTAGCTCTGATTTTGTCTGCTAGGAGGTACTGAAGGATGAGAACTATCCACAGTGCCAAGATGGGTCACAGAGTTACGAATTAGATAAATGTATTATTTCACAATCCCTCCTAAACTCCAGCAGTCATAAGATGAACAATCTGGAAATGATTTTAAGTTAAGGGAGGAAAGATTTAGGTTGATATCAGGGAGAAGTTCTTTACTATGAGATTGGTAAGGTGCTGGAACAGCTGCCCAGAGAGGCTGTGGATGCCTCGTCCATCCCTGGAGGTGTTCAAGGCCAGGTTGGATGGGGCCCTGGGCAGCCTGGGCTGATATTAAATGTGGAGGTTGGTGGCCCTGCCTGTGGTTGGGGGGTTGGAGCTTCATGATCCTTGAGGTCCCTTCCAACCCGGGCCATTCTGCGATTCTGAGAGGATAAAGGTAGGGGTGGTGTAACATACCATTATAAGAGCCAAACACTCGTTTGCTTGTGCGTTGGTGCTGAAAACAGCAGCCGAAAAACCATCTGCAGGTTAAGCTGGCAGGGGAAAAGTTCCAAGAGAAAGAAATACTTCCAAAAGAAATTAAATATGTTTTGCCATATTTTTTTTCCGAACAGCTGGAGAAAAGTCAGTCTCATCCAGCCCTGAGGGATCCATCCAAGTGGACTACAGCAGTTCACAGGAGCGCTGTGGGAGGCAAGCAGAGCTGGAAGCAGTGGGGTGCTGCCTGCAGAAGCTTCCCTACAGGTTTTCATATAATCTCCTACCTCTGCTAACGGGTCCAGCTGTGTGGAAGTAAAAACACAGCCCATACCTCAAAGGGAACACCGCATTCCCCTTCACAGGTACAATGTGGATGTTAAAGGAACAGGGCAGCATTAACAGCAGCTCAGAAAGCAGCAGGGCAAACACCGACCCAGTTGCTTTTTTAAATGAAAGGATTATATATTTTCTTCAGGCAAAAGCTTCAAATCACCTTCTGACTTCCTGACTCAAGCCCACAGCCAACCTTCGTGCTGGTAACAACTTGAAGCAGTGGCAGTTTGGGCAGCCTGTGCTTATGGGACACCCCCCCATAGCATGCTCAGTCTTTAAGTGAGCACTACTCATAGAGCTGTACAAGATTCCTGGTCTTTAGCATCAGGCCAAGGTCCTCCACGCTACTGCACTAACAGGGCGTGTAAATACAACCCTTGAACAGCAGAAGGATTACACAGAAATTTAAACTACTACTCTATGTCTGCCTTCATAAACAGACTTCTCCCCTCCCAGTCTAATGCAGATCCAGTAGATTAGGGATTAAGCATTTGCACTGACATGCAGTACTCAGAAGTATCTCGTTCTAAGAACTCAGGCAGAGGAAAACCCCACAGCTGTTTGTTCTCTGAAGTCCAGCACACACTGCCTTGTTCACTGAGGCACAGCAAAGCTCAAAGCAACAGGCTCCCACAGCACAGAGCTAGCTGGTGCCAAGCTGGCACCAAGCATCAGAGCAGCATTCTCTTCTGCACAGACCCTGCTCCAAAGCATTATTATACAGCTACCCCTGGGAACAAAGCACGATCCATTCTGCAGCACATAAACACTGCATGCTTCCCTTCTCCTCTATACAGAGCTTCTACTCCTTCTTCTCGAGTTAGCTTTGCTGCAGCACTTGATACTGCCTCTGCTCCCAGTCCTGTCTGGGACAGAAAGACTTCCAGCAGTCTCCATGCACCTTCATTCTTAAGAGGATGGGGAATAAAGTCTCGCAGAACACAACTGAAAGCAAAGAGGGTGAGAAGGGCTCACAAGGTGGCTCTGGACAGCAAATGAAAGTCAGGGAAAGCTGCCTGCAATCTGTCTGTTAGCATTTAATAATTCTGTTCACACATTCACTGTGGAAAGATGGAAAATGGAAGAGCTATTTCCTCAGCTTGACAAATCTTGACCCAGAAATATCTGGGATGAAATTCTTCTTCTCTTCCCAGGGAGGTTCTATAGGGTTAATAGATTCGAGCACTGCAGCAGGAAGGGACTTTGCATGAGGTCATCTTTGCTGTGCTCATCCGCTGTGAAGCAGTGCTCCTCACCGCTGAATCAAGAGGAAAACGTCCCTTCCAAATTGAACAAGCAACACTGGATCTCAGAACTTCACAGATCCCACCCACATTTTCATAGCGGGCTTCACAAAAGCAGTGTAAATAAGGTCCTGCTGAGCAGAGAACAGAACAGAGAGATGAGCTCTCTAGATACAGTATGCTAGATATAAGAGAAACTGGGAGGTGTAGCAGGGATTTCAAAGGACCCCAAGGAGATCACCTGTTCTGTGACCCTACTTACTGATTGCTCCTGCATCCACTGTCCAGCAGACCCTGCCATGCTCTACAACACTTGACTTGCCTCACTGTAGTTAGTTTTCTAAACTTCGCTGTCCTTATTTTGGAGCAGATGGGAACAATGTTGTGGGATCACAGAGGTAAACCAGAAGTAAATGCTAGGCATCCCCGAGAGGCTCAGCAGAGCCAGGGGATTATTCTCGTGCCACGACCAGACAGTGAGCCAGCTGAGCAGGTCTTGTTTACAGAGTCTTCGCAGGAGGGAAGGTCAGGACCAACAAACCACAGGCAGAGCAATCAGCCTGTCAGTCACTGTTACCTGGAGCACACATTCAGCTCCAGCAATCTCTTGCAGCACACTAATCCCTGCTAGCTAACTGTTGTTCTACCCTCTACTTAGAGCTAGACTGACATCACAGCAGGATATTACACAGGTAGTTTAAAAAAAAAAAAAAGAAAAAAAAAGAAAAAGCTTTTCCTCCCTCCCCATTTCAAAGGATGTGAAGCATAGAGTGAGAAGGGCTTTATTCCTGCTGCGTTCTGTGAGAGCAACAACCTACTAGTGGCCCAAAAGCACACTGTCTCTCAACATGTTGCTGTTTTCCAAATTACCTCACTAAAATACAGCCATGCAACCGACATGGAAGCACTCAAAAGTTTTAGCAAGCCCACTGCCACGTGAACATAACAAAAAGAAAAGGTACTTGTTGCTTATTACCTCTGCAGAACTGAGCTAGGCACCAGATTACTCCTTCAGCACAGAGAATGAGCACTGGTAGTGCTCACACCTCCACCCAGCCCAGGAAGCAGGAGGACTCTGACTCAGCCCCAACACTCAGATGTGGCACTGAAGCACATAAACCACAGGGACACCAGCCTCATTAAAACACTGCCCCATTCCAGTCTGCAGAGCTTGAGCCCTGCGAGACCTACGCTCTGATTTAAAAGGAACACCTGCTTAAACAAGATTAGTCATAGCTACAACCCAGCATCTCCCCTGGCTTTCTAATAACAACAGACAGAAGCAATCTGGGACCAGGGGCAACACAGCCCACTTGCTTTCCAAGTGATTGATATGAAAGCCTTTGACCTGAAGCAATATAGAGTTACAGCATGTCCGCTTCCCATCCTTCACCACCAGCCACACGAACAGCTGCATGTGGTCTTCCACCTGGTATAGCACACAGCGCCTTTCCCTCCTGCTGCAGCAGGCAGAGGCCTCTCTCCTTCTCTGTGGTGGGCTCTGTGTTTCCCTGTGTTTCACCTAGACCCAGTGCAACAGGCAGCATCACCACACACTATAATTTGTGACAGCATTTAGACTCAGATATGGGGCTGTTCTCAATGTAGAGACAGAAATAAATCTGAAGGGGTGGGGAGGAGTGTTCTCTCACTCAGACTTGCTTAGGTTTTTTTTTGCTTTGTCTGCAGTCTGGCAAGTTCTTCAAACAGGGTTGGGTGCATAACTCCATCTCCCAAAGCCAGGAGGCAGATGGAGACAGAAGCAGCAGATGGAGATATAACCTCCAACCAAGACAGCAAGCCAAGAAGCGTTCCTTTGTCTGAGCTCAAGGATCACCTGCAAAATGCTGAATGCCTTGAAGAGAGCAGGAACTGGCGAACAGCGACGAGCATCCACGAGAACAGTCAGACCCAACGCCTGACACTCAGGTCTGCAAGGACAGAGAAAAAGAGGTAATGTTAGCCAACAGTGACAATCAACAAGTCCATGAAAGTCAAACCCTTAGATATAACGGGGTAAAGAAGGCATGTTATGGCTCTGCATAAGGAAAGCTAACTATCCAGCCACTCTTCCGTCCCTTAACCAACATGTACAATGCAAACCACCACCCAGACTGCTCAAGTTTTACCACTGTTTTCACGTGAACTTTCAATTTCTCCAATTCCTAGGACACCTCTCACCAATGGCAGAGGTGCTGAACCCCCCTCTGAGGGATCGACACAGGAAAAACTGTCCTTCCTCAAGGCGTTCTGAGTCAAGCTTGGCCTTACTCACATTGCTTCACAAGAACAGCCCATCTGGATCAGACCCAAAAATCCATCTTTCCCAGAATCAGGAATGAAGAGAAAAGCATAAGAAAAAGCATGAGAGGTAGAAGCATTCTCAGGTGTTAAACCTGCTCCCTTCATCAACGACTGAAAGTCTACCAAGTCGCTGACAAAGTTAGCTTTAATTCTTCTTAGTTTAACTATCTCAAAGTGAAAAAGTCTTTGTGGAGCCCACATTTGTAGAGCACATTTTCTTTCCCCTGACAACCCAGGAGTATCACAAACCTCGGAATGCTGTGCAGGTACAGGAGGAGGCGAACCAGCTCAGTGGTGTTGCAGTGAGGGTTTAACCAGGCTGTGTTCCTTGTTGTTATTATTGCCACTGCACGTCCCGATTTATCTCTGGTACCTGTAAAAGAGGGAGAAACAAGAAGTCATGCAAGGATGTCAGACTAACAAAGCCTGCTTCCAGGTATGTATGTTTCAGATTTCCCTGCTGTCACCCTCATCACCTCCCTAGAAATGCTCTGCAGAACCAGACACAGTCTGTGTTACACACCAGCGTGGGCTACAAACACACTTTAAAAGTATGTAAATGCTGCCCAAGAATGAAATAGCTGAGCACTGCTCAGGTAGCTGAGCTCTGCTTGTCCTTCTCTCAGTAGCTACTCAATTTTGATCGAAACAGTTCTCAACTCAGTGAAACTACTCAGGTTGGAGATCACTAATCTTGTCCTGATCTCCATGTTTAGTCCATCTTCAAATCTCCTACGCTTATCTTCTTTGGTAGGAATTAAAGCAGTAGCATATCCCATCAACTCAT
>JAOWBP010066449.1:0-33159 GCA_028571105.1 Tragopan temminckii
ACCGCACCTGCGCATACATGCATCCGCATACACTTTCCTAAAGAGATACCGTGTGATGCAGTCACAACTTGGTAAAAAAAAAAGAAATGAAGCTGTACGCAGAGCTAAAACCTACCCAAGTAGCTGCAGTACGCCTCATGAAGCCTTCCTGCCCGCACGGCTTCCTGGTGACACGGGCGTTACAGGCACAGGACGGAGCGGTCGGTGCCTTCCGCGCTGCTAACGCTAGGTGGCACATGCTGTACTTGTTTAAGAATGACGCTTTCTGGTTTATAAAGTTTACCTCGGTCAACCGACCAAATTTCTGGTACCGAGCCTTCGCCCATACAGGCTCCCGAGAATGTCTCTATTTTGGACCAGTTGTGGTTTTTTTTGGTTGTAAGGTCTATTAAGAAGCTTCTCCAGTGAGCGTTTCGGTCATGAATCTAGAGAAAAAGGGGAGGACGACGACATGTGAGATCTTCCAGCAGCCACTGCCAAACATTGAATTCAGTGCAACATCGCGCAGCAGTGAGGTTCGCTCACTGTGCTAGACGTGCTAACGTGTGCGCAGCAAAAGCTGGATTTGCAGCACGAGAACAGAGCTGTTTTTGCCAACTCTGCACTGATTTTCTGCCAGAGAACGCTTCCAAAAGAAACTAGATGTTTAGCACGTAGGCAAACATTACAGTTATAATCTTGCAATTGGAAAAATAACACCTTATGTTCTCCCTTAGCAGTCACTCTGAGGGTACAGAGTCTCTGAACACGGCCAATTTTGGCAGTCAGTTTTTTCAGTGCATCACAACTCCAGAAATGTGTAAAACCATATTCATGGAGACATTATAAACCATCATGCTAGAGGCTTAAAACACTGCAAGGTGTAGTAGTATAACATAGAATACTTCTCCTTTTAAAAAATTAGTTATTTAAATAATTAAGATACTTAATATAAGTATATTAAATAACCACTGTCCCTCCTCATCTCTCTTAAGATCACATCTTCCTTTTGAAGACAGTACAGCTATTTGGAAGATGACTGATTTGGCAGCCAGCAGTGGGAGCTGCTGCGCTGCTAGACAGGAGAAAATTCTGCACACTGCAGAAATACATTTTTAAAAGCCATGTACATGCTATGTCCATCTCCTAATCCTAACCTTCATTCTTCCACAGTTTTTAAAAATAAAGACCAGAACTCAAGCAACAGTGTGAACCTCCAGTAAGCCATGAAACTTCTCTCAGTAGCTAAGAGTCACCACCACAGCCTGACTCCCGCAAGGGTTTGAGGGTTCACAGAATCCTGGAGTTATTCAGGTTGGGCAGAACCTCAAATCCCACCTAGTTCCAGTGCCCCTGCCATGGGCTGGTTGTCCTCCACTAGATCAGGTTGCCCAAGGCCTCATCAAACGTGGCTAGGATGGGGCATCTACAGTTTCTCTGGGCAGCTTGTGCCAGGGCCTCCTAATATCTAAATCTAAATCTCCCCTCTTCTAGTTTAAAACCATTCCCTCTTGTGTCTCATCTGCTCACATTAAAAAAAAAAAAAAAATCAGTCTCCCTCCTGTGTGTAAGCTGCAAGGGGTTGGCATACCGATACGTGTCTCCGCAGGGTGGACATGTCTGTGAAAGTTCTCTCACATGCTCTGCACTTGTAGGGCTTCTCCCCAGTGTGAATACGCTGATGGCGCCGGAGAGCACCCTGCTGGGTGAATGTTTTTCCACACTGTTCACAGAAATACGGACGGGTCTCTAAATGGCAAAGAACAGCAATCAGTGACTTTGAAGGCAGTTTCTTTTGGCTCCAATTTCAGCAGACAAAAAGCGTATGGAAGTTTGAAAAGACGAACGTCGGGATAAAGCTGTGTATCTAGGAGGAATGTGCTTGGGGCCCTGGCTTCTAAGGTTAGGTAATAAATGTTCTCAAGTCTTCCCTGGCTGTGATGGAAAGCCCAAGAACAGCACCCTGATCTTGCAAGGAGAATAGCAGCACTAATAACAGTCACTCCGACGTCCTCCAGCTGCACACAGTACACCTCACTCTTCTGGACAAGTGTCACTTGATATAAGATGGTACCTTGCCCCATTTAACAAGTCAGGATCAGTAGCAGCCCTGAGTCTCTTCACCACCTAACTCAAGGAGCTTATAAAAGTGGTTTTGGAATAACATGTCACCATCCAAACTGTAAAATATTTCAGATCTCAACTTCCAGTGCAGTTTATTTTCTTAGCCCCAATTTGTTTGTTTCATTACCTGCGTGGACATTACTGTGCTGAGCTAGTGAGGCTCTCAATCCAAACGTCTTCCCACAAACCTCGCACTTGTACGGTTTAGCACCCATGTGGCATCGTTTATGGCATTTTAAATATTCATTGGTGGCAAAATGTTTTCCACACACATCACACTTAAAGAGACGCTCACCTGAGTAAGAAGGAAAAGGCACTCTGAATTCTTGCAGAAGCTTTCAGCTACCCACAACTCCTTTCTGGCTCTGAGTTGGGAAAAATTCTCCATGTTTATTTTTGTAGAATCACAGAATGGCTTGGGCTGGAAGGGACCTCAAGGATCACAAACTTCCAAACCCCTTACCACAGGCAGAGTTGCCAACCATTACATCAAGTACTAGATTGGATTGCCCAGGGCACCATCTTCCCGATACCTTTCACTCACTCAAATGTTTTTTTTTTTCCCCCGGAACTACCATGCTTCATAATTTTTATCTTCTGGTTATCTGATTTCCATCTGTCTTCATTCCTTGGTTCTCCATATATTCTCTGTACACGTGACCTTACACGCTCACTTAACCCTTTATCATAATTTCATTCCACAAGACTCCAGTTCCACCCCCAACATCCAGTTTTGTACTTCAAAGTTACTTTTCAAGTATCTCTCTATCCCTGGTAGTTCCCTCCTGGTACCCTTCTGCGAGTTAGAAAAACAAGTGTTCATTTCCAAATGCCCACTAATTCTTATCAGGCAGCAATGGGAGGTGATGGAAGGAACAGAACTATTCAATGCTTACCTGTGTGTGTCCTTTTGTGGCCAGTGAGTTTCCCTCTATCGGCAAAGCAAGCACCACAGTCCTCACAAACATATGGTTTTTCCCCTGTATGGGATCTAAATGAAGCAAAATACACAAAAGGCTATTAATAACATAGCTCTTGTACTTTAAAAAGTATATATCTCTATTTTAAAGTATTTTCTATATATTAAACACACCTCATTTTTTTCAGATGATTATAAACGGAAAAAAAAAATACATTCTGTTCAGTCAGGAAATAGAGCATTTACCACTATTTGTGCTACGCTGAAGTGTTCCCATTTAAGGGTTTACTTTTTTCTCACTCTAAGGCCCTAGAAAACCCCCCTTTTTTTACAGGTTATAGTTCATAGTGTAGCACTGGAAGGGAGAAAGCAGGAAAGATGACATGCTGCTGCAGTTCACATGCAGATTGCCTCCAGCACAATGCCAGCAGCAGATCTTGAGACACTGTAGGCCACATTCTCAGCTTCCATAACACCTCAGCCCTACGTGCCGTGGCCTGCAAAAGCCAAAAGGCACTAAAAAAAAGTCAGGCAAGCAGTGTTCCCAAACATGTTAGACACCTGACTTTAAACTAGCTCAAATCAAAGAAGTCTGAGGCAGGAATTCTGATGTTTGATTTTAACATCTGATCCTTCCTTATTCCAACCCAAACAGCATGACTTGAAAAATCACACCTAATTCTGAGCTGTCAGGAAAAATGCTGCACGTATGAGACAGCCAGTTACCCAACACAAATCCCACAAGTCACTGTGACAAAACAGTGCTGGCTCTGCTGGTTCAGCTGACACAGATATTCAGACATTTCAGATGTTTTACTGCTCCAGAATCAGCATACCTCACAATTTTTAAAATCACAGTAAAAACACTCAGGAGACAGAAAAGACCTACTGACCCCATCACCTGGGTCTACAGTCTAGAAGGATGGGATTTCTCTCTCCTAATTTAGCCCTCTACAACTACAAACTATCTGCTAGGCTCACTGTTGAGAAAGATAGGACATTCCTTGGCATGACTCACTGTCTCTTGGGGAGGACACATTTAACACAGATACCACTAGAGAGCAATTCATCCATCTAGCTCTGCTGACTACAGAGGGAGCCCAAATGAGGAGTCCAGCTTTTGTATTGTGTAGAAGAAATGAAATCCCACACCAAATGACTTGCTCAGTCATACGAGAAGGTCTTTTCATCTTGATCTCTGAAGTCCTTGGCTCATTTTTCAGCCTATTTCTCATCAGTGAGGGCCATCATCTTATTTTGGAGTCTGTTTCAAATGACTAGCTTTTGCTTATAAGTTTGGACAGAGCACCTGTTTCAAAATCCCAACCAAAATTCATGCAATGACCAGCTGCAGACAAAGCCTTTACACAGAAGAATTAATCACAGATACCACGTATCACATCATATCCCAGCACTCCTGTCATAAAGACACCAAGGGAGAATGACTCAGAACTGGGAGATGAGAGGAAAAATAAGTGCTGGAGTACATGGGGCATGCGGGAAATGATAATGGGAGGAACAGTACCATAGGCTGACCTGGTATGGATCTTAAGCTGCGATGGCTGAGCAAATTTCGAATGACAAATGCCACATTCATAAGGTTTTTCTCCTGTATGTGTCCGCATGTGAAACACTAGTGCTGTTCGGGAGCTGAGGATCTTCCCGCAGACAGAGCAGAGAGGGCGTTTGACTCTGCCTTCATGCTTCCGCACATAATGTGTCCTCACATCTCTCTTTCTTTTAAAAGTAGCATTGCAAAGGCTGCAGGCAAACTGCCTTTCATCAGTGTGGACGCATGCTCGGTGCTCCTTCCAGCTGTTGTAACTAGCAAATGACTTGCTGCAGATGTCACACTGATAGACTTTACCAGGCAAGCACTGATGGATGTCTCTGCAGTGATCCACATACTTTTTCCGGGAAACAAATTGCTCGTTACACTTATTGCATCTTATTACATAGGCGGATTTCTTATTCACCCCACTTTTATTTACCTTCTTTATTTTAAATTCTTCAGCTGATTCATGTTCTTCAGCACCTTTTTCATTGGAGCATTCATCATTCTCATCATCTTCCTCAGTAAAGGCTTCATCATTATCTCTAGTATCTTCAACATCTGAATACTCTGCTTCATAATCTCCCTCTTCCTCTCCCTTCGCACTCTTCCCACCTTCAGCTTCATTCCCTTCTTCACTCAGTGTTTCCAGTCCTCTTTGAGATTCCATACGTTTCTGCTTCTGTTTTTCTTGCAGTTCACTACAGTCTGCTTGTGTAACAGCTGGCCTTGCAGGCTCTTCCTCACGACTTGCAGACTCTTTGTGCATTGCACCCTTTTCTAGTACAGCCTCTGGCATCCCATCCCGTATCACCCTATCACTATCTTTGTCACCGCTTGCTGCATTTGGTCTGTGAGTAGGTGGAACTACCATCCAGTAGACTGGCATAAGTTTCCTCTCTTGCCCAGATTCATGGATTTTTCTGTTAAAACAAACAAACATTGGGAACAACTTTAATAGGTTCAATTGTTTCAATTCAGGCATGTTTATCTTAGAGAAGCTGTTTCCTTTTAGCTGTTCTTCACACCATTTAAAGAACATACAGCATAATTAGAGTGCCAAACAGGGAAATTTTACATGGAGCTAGACCAGGCAGTTAAAGAAAACTAAAATATCTGAGCCCATCAAAGACAGAGTCTCTGAGGTATACACATTTGTCACCTGGCTACAACCAAAAAATGGGTTGTATATTTTCCTCCAAGACAACAGTGGACAGTGTAAGAAATGAAGGACTTAAATCAAGGGAAATACAGATTAAATATATGAAAAACAAAACAGAGCCCCTTGCAAGTCGTCAATTGCAATGGTTAACTCTCCTTATCACTAGTCAGGGCATGGAAAATGAACTGCAAAAGTTTTAAAAGCAAATCAGACACACATCTGCCAGAAATAACATCAGTACAGCAGAGAGAACCTTAGAGCACATGAATGCACTGAATAGCTTTTACAGGCCCCTTATGGACTTGGCTTACAAACACAGAAACGTGAGAATTAACAGATGCATTTTCTTATTCAAATACAGCTCGACATCCTCCTGATGGACCTTTGATTATTAAAAATCAATAAATAACAAGCCCAGATTCTAACAGCCCTCCTGCCTTGGAGAAGAGCAGGCCCTATGGCCGGTTTCCCTGAAATCAAGATTCAACACGAGTTAACAGAAAGTGTGCCCACAATGAAAGAGTCTACCAATCCTAGCCTATGTCTAAAATGCTAATATGTTCAAACATAACATTTTTTTGTCAGAGATTAATGCACGCAATCTGTATTACCCTCAGTATTAAACGTAATCCAAAATATAAAGCACTGCGCCAACTTGGATGTCCTCTGAAAAGCACAGAGCAGAAGTGCTGAAGAACAACATAGAACAACTTCCAGTATTTTATATGTCTACAGTTACCTGGTGTAGCTACTGCCCTTTCCCTGCTTTCTCCATTTCACCACATTTTTAATTGATTTGATGGTATTTTTATATAATTTGGCACTCTAAATCTTCCTTTTGGAGTGAGTTATTAGTATTAGCATTTATTGGATATATTATTAAGAATCAAGAAAGCACTGACGTATATTTCAAGAAAGAGGAAAGACATTTTCACATGCGTTTTAAACAGATGCTGATTCTTTCGGGATTCCAATTTTAATATCAAAATCTGAGGCTTCTGCACAAGACTTCTTTGATTCAACAGGAAATGCTTGCCTGAATTCCCAGTTTGGGAAACCTCAATCCAGACTGAGAACTTGATGAAGTAACCTGAAAAAAATCCGTACAGATTTCATCACCCGTCAGATCAAGTCCAAGGAATTCTCCAAGTGAAGCTTTTAGGACTTCAGAAATGCTTCTACCCTCTGCTCACAAACAAGTGAGAACTCATACACACAAACACAGAATGCTGTACCTTATATGAGTCTTGTAAGCAGACCTCTGAGCAAAGCTGGCAGGGCAGCGCTCACATTTATAAGGTTTCTCTCCTGTGTGTGTTCGGATGTGGACTGTCAGGCCACACTTGGAGCTGATGACCTTGTCGCAGTACGGGCACGCCTGCGGATCCCTCTGCTTCTCATGCACCCTCTGGATATGATCATTTCTGTCCTTCTGATGCTTAAACCTTTTGTCACAAAACATGCAAGAGAAGCCCCGTTCATCACTATGAACAGTGAGGCAATGCTGCCTCAGGTTCTGGTGGCTGGAGAAGAGTTGCTTGCACATGTTGCAGCTGTACTTGACAGTCAGATTAACACCATGCTTGAGCTCCATATGCAACTGGTACTGCTTGATAACGTGGAATGATTCACTGCACTTCTCACATGCAATCTCTGGCAAGACTTTTGCCACACGCTGCAGTGATCTCCTACGTTTGGTTTTACTGCTAAGATCAGAAATTAAACTGTTTCCTCCTTCCCACTGCTCAGACAGCATATCCCTAACTACTACACAGGCTTCCTTTGACCCAGTCTGACTCACAGGAGAATGAGTATTCCTCTGCTCCAGTCTAATGACATCCATGCCAAGTCTGCCTCTCTTATCTGTTCTGTCACGTTTGGGTAGCTTTGCTGTCCTAGATTTTTCTTGTGGAAAAGCAGTGCCCTCTTGCTCCAGATTTGCTGGTTGGCCTTCAATGAGTTCATAACCAGCCAGCAACTCGTTACGCTTTTGCCTCTCCCAGAGTTTCCTCTGCATGGGTACTGTCACCACTTGGGAACAGCTACTCAGTTTGCAGTCCTCCTCTTGCTGGATGTGAGGCCACTGTGGCACACCATTTTCACACAGCTGACCTTTCAGATGGAGGCTCAAATCTAAACCCTTCTTTCCTTCTGCTCTCACTTCTTCACAAATGTCAAGCAAGTCCTTGCACTCAAGCCTTTCTGCTATTTCTTTCATTCGTTGCAGTTTTCCTGCTTCAATCTCTACTTCTGCAGTATAGATGAATTCCAGAAAGGAGGTGAACTCTTCTGTGTAAATGTCTTGCAGAGTCACTGTGCAATTCTTGGTGTCCAGCATCTCATCATGCAGGAAAAGCCCCTTAAAATAGTTGCTGGAAGCTGCCAAGACAGCTTTGTGAACCAGAAACTCCTCTTGAATTCCTAGATGCTGCGTGTGCACTGTCACGTCACAGAGATGACCGAACTGGTACAGAGAATGCAGTGCCCTCAGGAGATTAGGAGCTGCAACCTTGGATTTCATTAGAATCTTCTTCTTCTCCATCCTGCCAGAAAAACAGACAGATGTTCGAATGCTTGTTCTTCCACAAATTACCTCTTCATTCACATACAATATTAGTCACTTACATAAAAAGCTCAGTGGAGTGCTGTGTCCCAATTCCCAATTTACAAGATGTACTAAAGGCCTCAAGGTTACTTCTGTCAATGCAACTGTCATCAGCAAACACAGATTATGGGTTATTGCGGTCACAGATTTAGATTTACACTCTAGGATAATCCTTCAGAGCCAATATTCTGGAGTACAGATGGTAACAGTAACAAAATGTGAGTAACATAATAACATGACACTTCATATAAGCACCTTTCAACATCAGAGGTCACAGCAATTCACAGTAAAACTAAGCAACCTTCCCCACGCCTGTTGTATCAATGTGGAAACCAAAGTATAGCAGGTCACTTCCAGTTGTTTCCAGGCTGGTGTTAAAGCAAAGCCTGTGTTTTGGCAATCCCACACCAAGCTCTACTCACTGTGACAGGCGGCCCTTCGTCCAAAGCAGGGCAGAAATCTCTGGACCTCAATCAATTTTGTTTCTGTTTCGCTCCCCTCCACATAAGCAATCAGACCTGGTGGTTAAAAATGAGAATTAGTAAGCTTATATTGTACTCAGGCACTTAAAGGAATGCAGAAAATGTACAGGGACAAATTATGTATCTGGAAATATATACTTTTCTTTTTCCTCTGAGGAGGCAGTAGTATTTTATTTGGAAAATATTTCCAAACAGCTTGCTCCTTCTCTGTCATCAAACAGCGAGGTCAGAAGTTTTCTGACATCTTGATGATTTCACAAAGAACAATTTGCACTTTCCCATCAGCTCTAGGGACAGATGCTACGCATCATTACAGTAAACCACATGCCTGAGAGCACTGTGGCTTTCCTACCTCAACCCATATACGACACCTATAACTCTGGAACAAGAAGTCTCATTTACCCTTGCCCATAAAGCACAGCGACATTGCTGACACCCATACTGAAACCTTTAGATGCTCCTATAATGCGTGATCTGATACAATCTGATATTCTAAGCTTATATTCCTGATACAACATAGTTTCTAAATGCCTGTTATTTAGCACATTTGCAACAGATCTGTCATCAAGAGAGGAACGTTAGGCCAAAATAAACAGACAAAGTAGCTTGCTATTGCTGAAAGACTCTGCTTAGAGTTGGCTTGCTGTGCTTGCTTTCACTCCTCATCTGAATTATGTTTGACATTACATTAAATACATCCCTGGCAGATATAAGCTGTCTGATTAAGAAGACAAATGTGTCTTCAACATACAGCACTAGGAAGTTGAATACAATACGAAGCCTAGAGAGAACAGTTTTGAATAGCAAGCTTAAGAGATAGCTTTGAGAATACTCTTCCTATTACAAGCTACTGCAGCAAGCACCACAGAGGATAATCATATTCTAATCTGTAAGGTGTGATTCGTAATTTCTTACATCCCAAATAACATTTTAAAAACTGCATTTACAGGTTTCAGTTGATTTTCTAAAGGTGCCATTAAGAGTCACTGGAATGCATATTGTAACGTTCTTAGAAAACAAGGGAGATTTCTACTAGACATTAAATGCCTGTGAGTTATGCAAAACCTCAACATCTGTCTCAGCAAGGAGTTTGATCCTGAGTCCTCCCTCCTATGAGCTCTTGTTGAGAAATCCCACCCAAATCAGTGGGACTGCTTGGGATCTCAGCCTTCCTGCTCAGCTGGTGCAGAACTTCCTGCCTCCCCTGTCTGCCAGTTCAAAGATGTTTAGTCAAAGAAAACAAACAAACATTATTAAAAGACAAATACTTTGGAGAAGTAGCCAAAAGAATGAGTGAAGACAAAACAGGTGTTGAAAGAGATCACTGAAACTGGAAATTGTGGAGGGATGCACAAAATAGCATCAACTAAATTGTATCAGAAAAGGACTACTTATATCCCGATTCCTCCAAACATCTAATTAACACTTTCTCTGCCTTACGAATTCCAAACGGCAAGAACAGTCTTACTGAATGCATTCAGCACTGTTTTGCACCCTGTGCTGACCATGATTTTTGCAACCTGCTGAAATACTACTACTACTACTAAATATTTACCCTGCAAAAGGAACAGGGAGTGCTTGCAAGCTGCAGAAAGAAATGCAGATCCAAAGGCTAATGCCTATACTTAGTCCACAAACTCACAAAAGCTACCACCTAATCTGCTCCCTGACTTGCCCTTCTCAGTGTTTTCCAGCACATCATTCCTCATGTCCGAGCAGAGCTGACAGTACTGAGAAGCTCAGTGATCAGTAAAGCTTAAGGAAATCAATGAGCAGAGCATGTGCTAATTTTCTCCACCTCCTTTTTAAGATCCCCATCTGAGATAAATTCTCAGTACATGCTCACATGTGAACTCAGCTAACACTTATATCTGATACAGAGCCAAACAGAGAGGTTTGTTCCAACATGATCTCGTCAGTTCATCTGGTTCTAGATTAAATCAGCCTGGGAACTGTTTACTGAAATGTCTTTCTAATGAAAAAAATACCACAAATAAATCAATTCTCACCTTTTTGCTTCTTCAGAAGAAAAGGAGACTGCTTTTTGTTACTGCTTGGACAGGAAACTTAACTTGAGTTTTCTCAAGTAGTGTTGAATAATCTGTTTTCTCACGTTTTACTTTCACGTGATAGAGATTAGAATGCAACATTGTAATTGTATTGAAACAGTGTCTAAGTTACTTCTTATTTTTTCTTTTCCTGAAAAGTTGTCAGTAGAGAGTTTTTAAATATGTTGCTTTCCTTTGTGGGGTAAGGGAACAGCTTCTTATCCCCACTGGATTAAGAAAGCCATTTTCCCTCTACTCTTTATATGTCATTAAAGCTTATTGGCAAGAGAAAATTTATGAGGCATTCCCACCCAAAGCAATAAGAACAAGGGTGACAGAACTGTGGTAAATCATTCCCTTATTTAATCAAAGAGAAGGATGCATTTTATGCATTATGAGTTAATGTTGGCTTGAAATAACAGCCAGCAATCAAATAGAAAAAATAATGGTAAGATAATTATTAATATAAGGCTTAATCTGGTCCTTCCACATATGAACAACACAAGACACCTCGGTGTTCATAATCCTAACTTTGGCTCCCAGCCACATCATTAAAGCAAGCTTCCCCAATTCCTTTTGCTTTAGCCAGCCCAAATCTCAGAACAATTGGCACTTCTCTTTCCTGCAGGACTTATATATGCCTTATATATGTAACCTTAACCCTGCAGAGTGGCAGAACACTAAACTGCTCATGGCTCACAAAACCAGTAGTGAAAATGAGGAGGCAAAAGAAGCTAGCAGCCCTAGTGAATATCATTCTGCTTTACCTTGGAGCTACTTCCGAGATCGGGCAGCAAGTTGCAAGCTTCAGACACGGACTTCTGGGGACTCAAAGAATTTAGATGGATGCAAGACTTCCAGAAAATTAGACTAAAAGAACCACTACAAAAGCCAAAGCATATTTCTATTCAATCACAGTACCTAATAATGCCACTGGAATAAGTCCAGCTGTTTTCAAAACCAAAGCCTAGTAGTGGCTTCTAATCCACAAGAAGAGATTAATGTTTTGTTCTGGGGCCCTCTTCTTTTTAATGCTACAATGATGCATCCAACAGTATCTCTCTAGTTAAATGAAAACAGGAAAACTGTGTCAGTAAGAGCAACAGTAAATGTTTCTAAAACAGAACTGTTTCTTGGCTTTCACTGTTTACCTCTACTTGGAGATTTTTATGGGCCAAGGCCTTAACTGACGTGATACTGTACAGCTCATGTGAACTGAAGACAGTAACAGTATCCCCATCTGTCTGGGGAAAAAAAATACAAGAAAGGTCTAAAGCCACAATTTTCGATAAGCATGCCACTCAATTTATTTCATGCTCTGTTTTTTGCAAAGTACACGTCATCTTTGGTTGCTTGAGTCTCCCCAAGTCTTTTAAATTGAATTCTAAATTTCTAATTAGGGAAGCGAAGAGGAACTTATTCCCTAACTTATCTTCCCAGGGAGGGATCCTGTATGATCTTGACAGCTGCTTGCATATAGGAACCCCTTTACCTACTGACAGAAGAAAATGAGACCTCCTTTGACCAGCTGCTCTCTGCAGAAGCTGCCCAAATACCTCTATGAAGTGCTGGTACAGCATGAGAGCACAGTTTTACTTCTGAATGCCTTGGCTAAAACTTTCCCAAGTAAGATGAAGACGGGTAGACTTTTTGTCTTTTTTTTCCCCCCCTGTCAAGTCAGATAACATTTTGAGAGTGACGGTGATGATAAAATGTGAATGACAGGAAGATAATTAACTCCCGTCAGTGAAAAAGAACATTAAGAGGGCATAAACAAGTGCTGGAGTTACTCACCTGCATTAATCACCTGCAAAATCAAGTTTATTCGCACAGATTCCCACACCGGGTCTAGCAAGCTGTCAGAGCAGCGAGAACACCCACACCACACCTGTCACAGCCAGAAATGAATTCAAATCGCTCTTTCTGTGAGAAAATTGAGGCCAGCCGCCCAGGCCGCGGGGCTGGGACACCTCGGGACACCGCAAGCTTCGCCCCAGCGCCCGGGCCTCGCCTCCACCACGCTCCCTCACGAGGCGTCGAGCCCGGCCCGCGGCCCGCCCAGCTCTCGGCCCTCCCTCGCCGCAGCCCCCGGCGGGCTGTGCGTCCAATTGCCCTCGCCGACCCCTCGGTCCCGGCCGGGCTCGCCGCCGCCCTTACCCTACCGTGCCCCACGCGTGGGTCGCGCCTGCCGCGCTCGTCTCGCACCGCCTCCGGGAGAAACCACCTTTCCCCCGCTGCTGCACCGCAATGGTGCTGCCCGCGTGCCCGAAAGCAACATGGCCGCCCTCGGCTTCGTCCCCGTAGCCGCTCAGCCTTTCCGCCATCTTGAGTGAGGGAAGCGGCATGTCAGGAGCGGGCGGCCATCTTGGGCGCGGGGGTTTGCCCGCTGCTGCTCGCTTTCGAGGCCCGTTTTTTGGATCTGTGAGGGAAAGGGCTGCTGGGCGGGGAGAGGAAAGCTTCGAAGAATAACAGAAACGAGACCAAGCCAGGCTTTCTGGGTGAAGAACCAGTGCTGCAGGCTCACTTGCCCGCTGAGGAGAGGCGCGGCGGCCCTCCCACGTGCCCGCAGCCCCCTGGCCAGCCCTGTCCTACGCCCCAGAGCTGCTTGTCTGCAGCAATGCAGCCGTGATGTTACCCAGAGAGGGGTTTTGTTGGTCTGGAGCCAGGCTGCTTCACGAGAGGCATATAGATGATTTCTCTTGCTAGGGGGAGACAACATGGAGGTGAGGAAATACACAGCTGTAAGATGTTTTCTGACCCTCAAAAAGAAAATCTCAGATCTCAGGGCAGCGCGTTTGTGCAAGTTGTGTGAAAACGCTTTTTTTTCCCATGAGAAAGCGAGCTGGATTTACTGATATCTTCCAGAAGATCGGGTTGCAGGGCCCCAGTTCTACAAACAGATCCAAGCTGGAAGCCAGGACTTTGTTTGCCTGTGTCTGGGGCTTTACTGTCTCTCTGCGTTGCCAGGCTGGATGACAATAAAATTAACAGCTTCTGTGGGGACTTTGTTTTTCTAACGATTCATATATGTCTTCTCTAGGAAGAGCTGCTTGAAAAAAATGCATAAATGTAAGAAGCTTTTGCTCAACTACTTTGAAAACACGGAAAAAAACATCCAATCGACTTAAAACCAATCTGTTTTCCCATCTGCAAAAGGAAGTATTTCACGGTTCTTGCTCAAAATACATCCCAAAGACTTGCATCTGCCATTGAAATCTATTAGTGCCAGAACCATTAAACAGAGAAACCACCTGAAACTAAAAACCGGTGCCTAAAAAATTGGTCTTTGTGGTTGATTTTGAAATGGCCCATGGGCTTGAAAAGGGCACTGGGTTGCCTGATGCTGTCTGGGCACCAGCAGGGCTGGAGGACCCATCTATGCATCTCACTGAGTTATAGAGAACACAGCCTTAGACGGGCTGCAGAAGATGTCAAGTTAATGCGTCTTTGTCAAGTAGTTCTGTGCCCTAAGAATTTCTGGTTTTACTCAGAAATCTCAAATAGGGTATAGTTAAATTGCTCATGTTGCCAATGGCTCCTCACATTGTTCCTCAGCATCAATAAATGTCTTATCTCACAATGTAGCTTTCTCCAACAGCTAGATCCAGCCCTCCACATCTCCCAGTATGGTTACTGGTTGATTACTTCTAGTGATTAGATTTATAGTGACCGTACGTCTAATTTAAGGGCATAAGCTTTTGTGGGGTAAACCTGGTCTTTGGAGTAGTATGGTCAGGGGCTTACATCTCCTGCAGCCATTGTTCCTTCAGGACAAGACTCTTTCTTGTCTGTAACCCAACATGGTCAGCTGGAAAGGCACACCACAAGCTGTCCTTTATCATGTGAATCGATTTTAAACAGCTGATGGATGTGACAGGTTCACTCTGTGGGCTGCCAACTGCTTAAAACACACAGGTCTTGTTTCCAGTACAAATCGCAGATAAATTTCTCGTGAAAACTATTATGTTAGCTCAAGTGGAAGTTTTAATCTTTAGCTTGCAAGAATGTTGGATGATGATTGTAATTCCTTGAAGTAAAACAAATTCCACAATTTACGATCTCGCTATGAGGCCAGCATCACTGGGACTTATCATGCTGTTTACCTTTCTTTTCTGTGCTTCTATTACACAAATTTGAACCTGGATCCTGTAATTATCAGGCTACTGGCCAAATATTAGAAAACATTCACACAGTTATGTGGCAACAAGACTACTGTCGGAAAGAAAGAATAAAAATATTTAGAATAAAAATAACCGGTGGAAATTCAACTGACTTAGGCTTGTATAGGCCAAGAGGCAAATCTTGTCTGATGGATTTCCCACTGTGGAGTGTGCGCTTCCACTGTGAATTTGGTTTTCATCACTGATTATTTTGTTTGTATTCGGAGAATGTTTCTATTGTCAAGATACAGCTCTAGGAGCAGAAAGAATGAGCAGCAATATGAGTGATCCATGCTAAAATGTCAGGATAATATTCCTATATCTTAGCACAGGGGAATGGTGTTTGCTTTTACTTTATCTGAAACCTGGTCTGTTCAACAGTTCTCACCCAGAGGAGTTGGGAGGGAAGATGAAGTGCCAGACTCCTGTCCAATTTAGTCTTGCTTTCACAAGACTTGAGTGAATTGCTGCAAAAAGTTGGCAGCGCTGTTGTATGGGGTCATGCTGCATGTCAATCCTTGTGGGTCTCCTTTGGAGGAATTCTTGAACATTGCTTTTGCATGCTGAGGGCCTTCAGGGAGCAGGGCAGGCTGGATTTCCTGCTGCCAGTAGTGTATTTCTGAGGTCAGAGAAGAGGAACTTGGCTCTGCACGTGTCCTGGGTGCTCAAATGCACTTTGAGTGTTGTTCATAAGTTACTCCATGGCTTCTTAGGGCAGAATCTCAAGCCCTGTCTCCCTCATCTCGAAGAAGTATCCCAATTTCTGGAGGAAAAGAGAGAGGGCAAGTGGCTTATTTGCTCTCTCTAAATCAGGAACTCTTTTCTGAGCATTTCAACGGGAGCGTTGAAACCAACTGGGAGTTGGGAGGGAGGTGTCTGAATCCTCTCAGGCTGAGGAAGATGCTGAACCTGAGTGCCCTGTGCATGGAATAACTGATCTCAGCACAGGGGTGCTGCAATACAACAGGACACAACAACTCATTTCATCCTCTCAGTCAGAATACTGCAAAGTCCAGAAGAGAGCCGCAGTCTGGGAAGCCAGATTTTATCTATTTCCTTTGCCTGGGAATGAACGCCTTGGGCTTTGATCATGGTGAATAAGACCAGGAAAAAAGGAAACGTTGGGAACCAGATCTGACCCAAGTTTTTCTGCCAGCCATGTCACTCCACTGTGAATGCCAGTCCTGCTTTTGGGCACCAAGGTGTTTGATAAGAAAAGTGAGGAATGGAAATGCAGTGATCCAAATCCCGGGCTAATTGCTGACCTGTTCCTTCCTCTCTGAAGCTCACAGGAAAGCTCCTGTACCCAAGAGTGAGTGCTCAAAGGAAAACAGGCTCCTGACACAGGGAGAACTGCTGGACTGGTCATGAAAAGTGATTCCTGAAATCTGGGGCTTGTGTGAAGCGTCCCAGAAAGCATCTGTTCTTACAGCTCTTTCAAAGAAGACCTGTTCTAAAAGCTGTGCTTGCAGATGGCTTACACTGGGGCACATTTTGAGAAGCCCCAAACCCTGCCTTGGCAATGCAAGACAAAACCTCACTGCACCTCTCCTCTGGGCAGCAATCCTTTCCTTGTGGCTCCGCCAGAGGATGCTGCAGACTTCGGGAAGAGCCCTGCAGCTCAGCTTGTCATTCGCAGCATTCTGAAATGCACAACTGGTCTCTCACTGATACATTCCCAGCCTCCTGCAATGCAAGACAGAAGGACTGCAATGCCCAGGCCATCTGAAGTTAACCCTGCGGCTTGCTGGGGCTCAACACCAGCCCCTTTGCAAGCAGGGAGCGGGGATGGAACAGGTCCATGAAATGTGTCCTTAAGGGACGAGCTGTCAGCAGATCATTGCTGGGCTGCCCCTTTGCCAGAGAGAGAGGAAAAAGAGGAGTTAAGTGGTTAAGGAGCCAGGAATCAGATTATACTGGAAAGGGCAAAAAAAGTCCGATTTGAACAGTTTCCTTGGGAGACAAGTTCATCCCATGCTGTTCAGATGACTGTGACATTGAGAGGAATCCAAGCACGTGTCTGCCAGAGCCTTTGAGGAGGAGAGGGCTTCAAAATGCATTTTTCCCAAGTTTGGAGCTGATGAAGCTGAAGCTTTCCTGAACGGGAGCCAAGCCACCACTCAGCAAACCCTAGTGTTGTCCCCAAAATGGAGACAGAGCTTTCAGCATAGTCTACAAATGCGAATTCCAGACAAAGTCCTAATGAGAAGCAAACAGCAGACTTTTGGTCTCTGTGTCAGTGGTACATACTGGTTAGCCTCAAATGCAATTCTCCGTAATACATTCTGACATATGATTTTGCTGCAAATCAAAGATGCCGTATATACTTCCTCTTACACTGTTTTTGCCTTAAGTCACAAGAAACTGGAGTTAGGTACGTTCTGGATAAAGATTCCAAGGTCTTGTCACTTGATAACCATATGGATTGACAAAAATTCTTTGTCTGATTTTTTTTTTCCTTGAAAATGAGGTATACTAAAGGGAAACAGAATGCACTGCTCAGTGAGGCAGGGTCTTGCTGGGGAGAGGCTGTGTGCTAGAGCAAACCAAGAGGAAATAATGGCTTCTTTACCTCTGGCTGATTGTTAATGCCCTTCTAGCAGAGAGGCTGCAGATAGCCACAAGGAACCTCACTCAGGGTGACACAGCACGGTCAGTGATAAACAGGACAGCAGGTGAGATGGACTAACAGCTCCTCCTGGCTTTGGAAATCGGTGAATCTGTGAATTATGGGAAGCAGTGTTTTTTCCATCTACTTTTACTTTGCAGCTCACCCCTGCGTTCAGGCCCCTGCGACACGATATATTCCCACGGCTCTGGAGGGGCTGCTTTTGGGTTAATTCACTGCAATCCTGACACCACGCTCTTGACAAGTGGTGTGCTAGGAGGATGGGAAACAAGATGTAAGAGGTGCCTCAGCAAATGGTTTGCTATGTTACCAAATAAATCCCCCACGCAGCTCATCCCTTATGTGCTCTTGTTTATTACACATATTTAAGCTGTTGGCACATTGTGACCTTCTGCTTCGCCCTGTAACTTTGAGAGAAGCAAGATATTTTAACCCGTAATAAACTACAGGCATCTCCCCCAGCAATTGCCTTTGTGAGCCCATGATTTCCTATCCTGCTCTAGGAAGCACTGAAGGTCTGATGCAGCTCTGGAGACCTCAGCCAAGTTTTCCTTCTGTATGCGAACCTTTTTTTAACTCCATAACTCTTCCTGTTTCCAGTCAAGCCTATATTTAAATAGTTTGCTGAGTCTGGGGCTCGGTGAAAGAGGTCTGTCAAGAGACTACAAAGCAGGTGGATGATGTTTAGTCTCTGACCAGCAGACACTGCTGATAGCTACAGGATGCTGGTGCTTTCCCCTGCTGGAAACAAACTGCCTCCTGTTTAGTTACAGGCACTTAAATATTAATAAAAAATGTAATCAGTAAAGGGGGAGAAAACAGTTTATTTTTTTCCTTTCCCCTCCTGTATAGGGCCAAATGGATTTTAGAGTAAATTAATATTAGCACCTTGCTCCAAGCCAAAAGAAATAAAGCAGAAAATCAAAGTTATTCTTAACGCCAAGAAAATTGCAACTTCTTGCCAGATTTGCAGTCCCAGCCTCACGCTGCTAATGTTATCCTTTATTTTGACCAAGACATCATTAACATAGCTGCTGACTTGACAAAGGTGATGCCAGACAAACTTCACCTGATTCTAACAGTTGACTGATGGGATTTTTCAAGAAAGAAACACAAAAAGCCAAACAAAAGGGCCCCATGAGAGGCTTCTGCAGAGTCAGAGCTGGTGGGACAAAGGGAAATCTGCTTGGTCTCCAAATGGGATGGGCAAGGGCTCTTTTGCAGTGACAACTGAATTTTTAATTGATCCCTTTATGTTGTCTTGCTTGACTCCAAACTCCCCTGGTGCCTGCAGGTTGGCTCTGGCACCGCAATTCCTGCTCT
The DNA here is from genome assembly GCA_028571105.1 of Tragopan temminckii. Classification (NCBI taxonomy): domain Eukaryota; kingdom Metazoa; phylum Chordata; class Aves; order Galliformes; family Phasianidae; genus Tragopan; species Tragopan temminckii. The sequence goes on from JAOWBP010066449.1 coordinate 18,984, forward strand.
GCACCAATGTGGATCCCCAGAAGCTGTGCTACTGACCTTAATTCAGGTGGGAAAGCAGGCCCAGAAGAACGGCCTTAGCCTGGGAAAGGTCTATCAATCCAAATTCTTTGGCAATAGTGGAGAATTTAGGTTTGCATCTGATTTCTCTGAAGGGCCAGAACTGATGTCTGGACCCAGCGATGTTCAAGGAGCTGAACTTTTTGCCTTGGGCGTTCCCATACCTCCAGCAGCGATTGCTTGCTCCCTGCTTGGACTGAGAAATGTCCTTTCAATCACCAGATTGGGCGTGGTGGTTTTGCATGATGAGTAAACACCAAATGCAGCTGCCTGGAGAAATAAACACCTGGCAAAATATTTTTGGAGGATTAGTCATTGTCTGTGTGTTTGGGAAGGTTGCATCCCCAGCTGCACAGTGCATGTCATGGGGAGCCTTCTTGAACCTGGATTCCTTTGGATGCATTCCTGATTCTGTCGTCGAGTGGCTTCACACACAGCGTGCCCGTGGTTTTTCAGCGTGGATGCTGCCTTCCTTGTATTGCTAGGTGTAGTTGTGAGGCAACAAAATGTCTCAAGAAACACCTTGGTTAGGGCCAATGGTCAAAGCACGCTGGCATGAATTTACGTGTGGGTGCACCACAGGAGGACAATCCCTGCTTATAGCTGCTGAGATCCCGCGGCACAGACTTCTTGAAGCGGGCTTGTTCCTTTGGCTAGAAATCTGGGTTAACGTCAGCACAAGGAGCCACATGCAGAGCTCTGGGATTTCATCCAAGAAACCTGATCCACGTGATTTGAATTACAGATAAACAAGCAAAAACACTGCAGAAGGGGAAGGGAGAGAGAACATTGGGAAGGCATGACGATGGGAGAAAGCTGCTTGAAGAGGGAAGGCTGTACACTACTCGTGCATTGGTGGCAGTACGTGACAGCAGTCACCTGCAGCCCATGCTCAGAGAATTTGTACCCCAATATCACCTCTACATTTGTTGCTTTGGGAAAGCTGCACCAGGTAGGGCTTCAGCTGCCTACGCACCGTTACAGTGCAGTCCCAAAATCGCAGTTTTTGGTGATGTGAGATGCAGCTGGATCAGATAAATCAGCCATCATCTTGCAGTGGCAACTGGAGATCAGCAGCATTTTCTGTCAGGCTCAGAGAAGGCTCTTCCCAGTTGTAAAGCTCTGGATAAATGCGTTCTCATCTTGCTTCTTGCTGCAAAGAGATGGTTTGGAAGCAAATTACAGCAGCAGCACGGAGAAGGGCACGGGAACGCTTGGCAGCAAATTGCTGCTCCCTGCAGTGGCAGCTGGTGAAGCACCTCACGTTTGCCAGCAATGGGCAGGGATGGAGTCTGCCTCCCAAATATGTGGTTCACATGGATACCAAACTGCAGTGCCTTCCCAGCCTCTATTTTTGTTTGCAACAGTTTATCACATTATCTGTCAACACTAACTTCAGAAGGTCTGTAATTTGCAGCATCACCTCTGACCCTACCAGGAACCCTCACAATCATCTATCAGCTATCAAAAAGAACAAGAGACACAAAAGCTTTGGACTATTTAAATAATACTGACTTTACTGACTTTTCCCATTAGGTTATTAGATAGTAGATTAATTGGAGGCATGTGATGCATCTAGTCTAGCTACAATACCTCCCTAACTCGGCTTCGCTAGGCACAGAACCAGCCCAATGCAGTTTTCTTCCCCACCTTTCCTTTTTATTCCAACTCCCCTAGTTCCCTTTAACTGCATCCTGCAGGATGATGTTGGAGAAACATGGGACATTTTCATCTCCACGTGGTCCGCAGCAAGCATTGCTCTTTGCAAGTGGAATGTTGAGCTCATTAAAAACACAGTTAATCCCTTTTTATCTATCAGTGTTTGCTCCCAGCTCGGTCATTAAATGAAGAACAGAAGTTTTGTCCTGCTAGCAAACTGGTTATTTTTGGAATCCTACCAAGGAGTTTTTCTTTCCACCAAGCTGCCCTTGCCCTCTCCCAGTCCCGAAGGTTCCATATGCAAGTGGGAAATACTGAATTATTTACCTTAGAGAGTCACAGTGAAGGGCAGCAAAGGAAAAGAACAGGAACTCATTCTGCTCATCGGTCTGGCGGTGCCATGGGGCTGGTGTCCAGCAGACCTGGCCTTGCCTTGCTTCCTGGGCACCTTTGGTTTCATTACCTCCAGACAAAGGAAGAAGACAAGGCCTGTACTGGTTTACCCCAAGGTCACGGCTGTTTGCCAGCTCTGTGCCCATTTCCAACAACTGTGTGACACCATCTGACAGCCAGTTTTCCTTGCTGGCAGCACCAAGCAGGACCTCCTGCTCTACGAATGTGCAAATGAAATAGATAGATGCATTTCCAGGCAAATAACTGATATGTATATACATATATAAAAAGAGAAATAAGTTTCCCTACTTCTCACACCTTTGAACAAAGCAGTGGTGACTTCTGCTCAGGCCACGAGCGCATTGTTAAAAGCATCTGCTTTCACTTAAGGATCTTGAAGGATTACAGAACTCCAGGAACATGCAAATTCAAGAGCTATAGAAGTGCCAGAGTGGAGAAAGTTAAGTGTTCCCTTGAGGGCATTCGAGTTTACAGAGTTTTACTTCACTTTAATTAGAATCCCAGAACATCATCTGCTCAAGGGCTGTTTCAGTTGTATTTTATTATTCTACATAATAAGTGTGCATATCCCTTTCTTGACCCCACAGAGCTGTACACCACAGGGTGAACTCAACTCAGATCACACTGGCTGGGTAACAAGAGCCCACGTCACACGAGTGTGCAAGTGATGCTGCCGTGCACAGGGATCAAAATGCATAGGGAGGCAAGTTTGACATAAATTCCCCTGCAATGAAGACCTTTCAATGCATCTTTAGTGTCCATATATGTGTGAGTGCGCGGGCTGCCTTAAATGCACCCTGACCCTGCTGCTGGGGAACGCCTGCCTGTTCTGTTGCTGCACGGAAAGCATAGCTAAATTCCAGCACTGCTGGGGCTGAACACAACAGTGCTGGCTGATATCCAGCTGAGGCTTCTGCTTTGGTTTTCTTTCTTTCTTTTTTTTTTTTTTTTTCTTTTCTCAGATTGTGCATTGCAACTTAGCACCAAAACTGCTTCTTTTCTCTATTGCTGCTCATTAGATAATGTTGCCAAAGTTGATAACGTGATGCAGAACTCTATCTTGACTGCACCCTTTGGCTTTGGCTCAGGGACTTCATGCAAGCACCTCAGCCCTCAGCATCATCCCTGGGCTCTGTTTGCTTTCCACGTGCTGTGGTTTTAGAGAAATATATTTGAGAGCAGAATGGCAGGCTTTGTATGCAATTGTATTGCTTTCAGAGGGCCGGGAGAGGAAGGGCATGCTGACCACTCATACTGGCTGTGTGTGCCCATGTCCCTGGGTTTTCCCAGTAAGGCTCTGTGCTTCCCATTGTATCATTTTCCTTAGCTCTTTTTAGGAAAGAGGTCAAGGAATTTTGCTGAAATGTTCCCAAAATGTTTGCCTACAGGGCTGCCAATATGAAGGAAAATCAGTGGCACTGGGAAATCTCAGGCATCCTCACTGTCACAGATTTTAATTTGTGCAAACACTGTGTCTGCAGATGGCAGTAAAGAATGCCTTTCATTCCTGGGAATGTGAGCAATAATTGTGCTTTGGCCACAGCACCTGCTTGCTTGCACCAAAATGTCGCTGCGGCAGCATGAGCTGCCAGGACCCACAGGGAGCAGGAACCTTTGGGAGAAGGGGAGCTATGCTGGAGCACAGCAGGTGTTGCCCCTGCTCTGTTCAAGGCTTTGTAACCTTGTGGAAGTCGTTTTGGCTCCTTTCATTTCTGGGCTGGTGACACAGGTGGGGACATGCTGCCCCATACTGCAGCCGGCACCAGCAGATCCCAACCCTGCCTGATGTACATCACCGTAGACGGATGATTTCTGGCTCTGCCTTCTCATGATTTTTCATTTTGCTTCCTCTGTCTCAGTAAGAAAATACGATCCAGCTCATGACATTTCCTTGAAGTTGCTTCTGAGCTGTTCCCGGTGCTCACGAGGGCAGCGCTGCACACAGCTGGCAGGACCTGAGCCAGCTTCTCCACCCAGAGCCGGGGCTGATGAACTCCCTGGAGATGTGTTTGCCATCACCATGACCTTTAAGGAGTGCTGGAACATGGTCTAATTTCATGATTTTTTCCATCTGGTTTGCCAGTTTAAAGCCATTTTCACACGTGGCCAAAAATAACTTCATTTTTCTCGCATGAGCCCTGGAAGCAGGGGCTTGTGTTGGTGAAAGGACACCAGGCATCCACGGGAGCAGCAGGGATGCAGCAGGTGCCTCCTGTCCCCTGTAGACCGTGGGGCAGGGGGCACACAGGGACAGCCCTCATGCAAAGAGGGGATGAATGCCAGCGCTGGATTGCTGTCGCAGCTCAGACATCCCAGGGTCAACCCTATGCTGCCCTCTCGTCCACCACATGTCGTTGTCCCCGAGCCCCTTCTCACGGGACAGCTTTTAGCCCTGCTGAAAGCAGCACCAAAGGGAGGAGGCGAGATGCCGATGACCTCGCTGCTGATGTCAGAGCAGAGCTCTGCACTTCGTTGCCATGGCAATGGAGCGAGGACCACAACACACATTTTCTGGCACGACGTCAGCTGCTCCCACTGCATCCCGGGGAATGTTCTCACGGGATCGCGGGTTTCGCATGCTGCAGTCTCATTCTTGGATTCCTCACCTTGCAGGTACCTCCTGGTGAGGCAAAACCATCTGATCTCTGCTGCTCCTTCCCCCATAGGATGCTGTGCAGGAGTGGAGCTGATGATTAGAGGTGGACCATGGATGTGCCGAGAGGTGCTAAGAAATACCGTGGGCCTGTGCCTGTGTGTAGCTTTTCTATGCCCTTGTTGTGATCTGGGGTCTTGCTTGAATTTTTCTTTTTTTTTTTTTTGGAAACAGCTTCTCTCAGTGAGTACTTTCAGCATCTCACGGTAATTTTCTGAAAATGACACCAAACCACCCGGGAGGTGTTTAACAGAGATGAATCAGCTTTATCAGGATGGGCAAACCGGAACTCGGAGCCGCAGTGCAAAGAGCAGTCTTAAGTGAAAAAAAGGCTTTAAGGCTGTCACTGGGGGGAGCTGATCCCCAGGCATCCCATAGCTGCAGGCAAGGCTTTGGGCGCAGGCTCAGCACGTTGTGAGGCAGCACGCATTTTTCCCTAAATCCTTCTGTGCATCCCATCCTTAATTCTCCACTCCTTTCCTTCCTGTGAAAACAGGGGGAAGGAATGTATGGGGAGTGAGATCAGTGGGAAGGCTGTACTTGCCTCCATCTGGGCTTGGCTGGGGCTGGGGCATGCAGGTGGCCAGAAGGACGGGTGGGGGGATGCGGCTGTGAGCATCTTCTTTGCACCTGAATGACTTCTGGTGTTATTATTTGATCCTGTGTGAACTGAATGATTTAAGGCTGTGGAATTTTACTCCTCCCAGAGAGAGGAACAAAGTGGCCAGCTCAGCGTCCTGGCTGCTGAGGTCCACCACTGGCTCCCCACCTCTCTCCTCCTGCTGCTCCTTTTGGGATAACAATGGCAGGATCCAGATGCTTATCTGACTCTCCCACCGCCGCCCTCAGCTGAAGCGCGGTGGCTGTGCAGGGGCACCGAGCCCAGTCCCGTTAGGAGCAGGCTATAGAGTGAAAATTCACTGGGATTAGGCGTTATTGAGCAGAAGGCACCCCAGTAAAATGGCAAAGATTTCGCATGTGAATGGTACTAATGCAATCCCACAGCAGCCACAGCTCCAGCACACATGGGTTTGTCACCCGTTGGTAAATCACTAAAATACAGGCTAAAACTAAGCTGTGCAAAGGACATAGAAATAGAAGAAGAAAAGCCTGGCTGCTGAGCTGCAGCTCCTGCTTGAGATTTCCTTTCCCTGTACCTATGCCCTGAGGACTGGCATTTCCACTGTCCACATATTGTTACGATGCATTGCAGACAGACTGTATTTCCCCGAAGATAACCAGAAAACACGTGATTATCAACCTCATAATGAACTGAGAGACACAGCAGCTCTAAGGGTCATTATCAAATGAACCACGTGAATTTTTGGAACCAGACTATCAGAACAGTACAGCCCCAAATTGCTGGATTGGGATAAACTCAGCTCACACAACACGGACAAAGCTCCAGTGTGGCAGAAATGGGCTGTATAGGATATGTGCACAGTTATATGAATAGATTTATGGGAGATAATGCTGGAAGAATCTCTGGATTTTGAATTTTCTTTGATGTGTCAGTGCTCAGCAGTGAGGTTTTGTAGCAGCAGTGGCAGGCACTTTTCCTACAGCCCTGGGGAGTAGCATGCTAAGTTCTCTATGCCAGTATTCTTCCCTCTGAGCCCCGCTGGCTTTCCAGAGAGATTTATGTTTGCTTCTTATTTTTATTTAATGTGATATTTTGCTATGTGGGGCCATAAGGGGGCACACAGTGGATACAGCAGCAGGGCTGCCCTGAGTGCACGATAGCAGTAGAAAACTGCTGATGCTTTCCTGTATTGCGGGGTGCCTCCCTGCAGGAAATAGTGCTTTGTGGTGCAGAGCGCTTTGCCTTCCTGCGTGGCCCCTCTGCTGAGCACTGGGAAAGCTGGGGTGTACCCCATGGCTGGGGAAATGCTGAGGGCCTGCAGGGGCCCCATTTTCCAAAAAACTCTCCAAGGTCCACCATTCTGCCCCATTATATAAAGATGAGTTAAAGGGTTCAATCTGCAGATGCTGTTGGCTCACAGCGTGATGAGCGGTGATTTAACCATGGCAGCAGAGATGCAGCTGACTGCTGATTGCTTTGCCACTCTCTCACTGGTGCCACAGAGGTGAGGTTGAGGAGCTGGGAGGAGAATGGGGCGTTGGGCACTGGAACATGGTAGCCCCAGGAAGGGGACACTTCTGTCCCTGTGACCTTTGGTTGGGACCCATGTCTTCATATGAGTCACCATGTGCAAGGAGGGTGTGTTCAGCTTTTGCTGTGCCACCTCCCTCCGGGGACCACAATGCTCCCTTTCCAAGCACGTTTCTCAGAGACAAAGCCTGAAGAAATGGTGCCAGAGCAATGAAAATGCCCTGCAAACCCGAGCACTGCCTGCACACGTGGTTCTTAATGTGCGGCACGCCTTTCCATCAAGCTAAACAATGCTGACCATCATTTCCAGGACAGACTGCCTTCAGTAACGCCTTAATAAACTTTTCCCTTTGTTTGAGATCTTGGTTTCCTTTTTCTCGGACATTAAGCTGCTTCCTCTAGTTCTCTGGAGTTCTTCAAATTGAGGTGGAGACACATTTCAGATAAAGACGTGCTATTGTTCTGACAGGGAGGTGCTGAGCAAGATGTGTGCACCTACGGGATATGCACCATCTCTCTGGGCAACCTTAGTTTTACACTACCCTTAGTGTAAAAGACTTCTTCCTTATGTCCAATCTAAATCTGTCCTCTTTTAGTTAGAAACCATTTCCCCTTGTCTTATCACAACAGACCCTGCTAAAGAGTCTGTCCCCTTCCTTCTTACTGAAGACCACTCTCAGTTCTCCCAGAACCTTCTCTTCTCCAGGCTGCACAGCCCAGCTCTCTCAGCCCTGGGATCATTTTTGCAGCCCTCCTCTGGATGCTCTCCAACAGCTCCATGTCTCTCCTGTACTGAGCACTCTCCATCTAGATGCAGTGCTCCAGGTGAGGTCTCACAGCACAGAGCAGAGGGGCAGATCCCCGCCCTTGCTCTGCTGGCCACACTTTTTTTGATGCAGCCCAGGATGTGGTTGGTTCTCTGTGCTGGTTCATGTCCAGCTGTCATCCATCAGTACCCCAGGTCCTTTTTGGCAAGGCTGTGCTCCATCCTTACATCCCCAGCTTGTACTGATAGTGGGGATTGCTGCAACCCAGAGGTGGACCTTGCACTCAGCTTTGTTGAACCTGAAGAGGTTCTCCTGGGCCCACTGCTCAGCCTGTCTAGATCTCTCTGATGGCATCCCATCCCTTGGGCTTGTCAACAGTGCCACACAGCTTGGTGTCATCCACAGACTGCTGAAGGCACACTCAATCCCACTATTGATGTCATTGATGAAAATGTTGAAGAGCAGTACTGACCCTGAGACACCATCACTGATGTCCATTGTCCACCACTCTCACTCTTGTTCCGTGAATATTTGCATGTCAATGGGTCTGATCACTGCCAATTTCTGCCAAAATCATCCCTCAAAGCCATAGTGCTTATACTTTTTGTCATTCTTAAAGAAGACATGCTGTGGAGAGAAGCCTTCCCCACTGGTTTGGGGCTGAGACCCATCATCTCCAAATGTGAAGAGAAGACTTGCTTGGCATCACCTCCTTGGTCAAGGGGCTCCTGGATCACAACAAGCTCATGGCTTTTTTGTTTTTTTTAAGCTCTCTCTTAATTGCTTTATTTTAAGTGCAATACTTCACATCAAAACCTCAGCATCCAGGCTCGTGAGCTCTGCTTCCTCCAGCCTGAGCCCAAACTCAACTCGGTGCAAACAGACCATCCAAAGAATTGGCCACCTAGCACGAATGCTGCTTATCTTTGCCTTCGCCCTGACTTTCTGTTTATACATGATTACGATATGAGGCTTATATTGAATAATGCTAGCTGAAGATAACTCGCTTGTTTACGCTGGCTTTGATGACACCAGAAATGAAGCTCCAGCAGCATGCAGCAGCTGGCTCCTGACACATCCTCCATGTGAAAGCTGCGCAAAGGAGATCATTCTGGCTTTGTAATAAATGCAATCTCCTTTCTCTTTGCAAGCATTGGGGTGAGCTGAGTAGTGTGTAGTCGAGTGCATTATGCATTAACTGAGTGAGATTCAGCAGATGCAGCCCCTCAGAGGATTTTGGCCTCCTTTTCCTTCCTGTACCTGCCACTCAGACCCCGCCTGTTCCTCAGGACCATCTTGCACGTGTGTGAGGCCAGCAGCTGTGGGGTGTGGGACACTGCTGCACAGCCACGTTGTGTTCAACTTAAGCCATTTTGGGCCACCTTTGATTTTTTCCTCATTTCTGTGTTTCCTGCTTGGAGGTCCCAGGCTGCAAACCTTAGGCAGGAAATTTAGGGAAAGATCACAGATATACAAACTCTTGCAGGAGGATGAATGAAAGCAGGCAGAAAATTGTGCATTGGGAATAAACATTCCATAAGAGGAGGAAATTCATGTTTAATACAAACCCCACCACTCCCATGGCTTTGCTCCAGTAAGGAAACCACAGAAATTTGGAGGCACCTTCACTCGTGCACACATGTGGGTGTCCTAGATGTAAGTGTGAGCCTCCCAAAGTCAGTGAGGGGCCCCAAAATCTTCACCTTGGATGCCACTGTCTATGTCCTGACATCCGCACCTAACAGGGATGAGTTACCCGTGGGAAAGAATCCTTCTGATCAGTAAACACCAAGAGAAACAAGTCCTTGCCTATCCCCCAAAGCACTGCAATTGCCTCTCATCATGCCAACACAGCCTTCCTGCAGGCAACAACTTGAGCAACTAAAAAAATAGGCAGTGTTGCCTCATTTCTGAGATGGAAGGAAAAAAGGAAGTGCTAGCGGATGGTGGTTTTCCTCCCAATCCATTGCAAATTCAGCAAGTGGAAAGGATCTCCAAGGCTTCAGGGCTTGGTTGTGCACCTTGAAGGTGAAGAGAAACAAGCAGCTGGAGAAATGGGTGAGAGGCTGTGGAATATGCTGGTCTGGGTGACTGCTGATGTCCTTGGAGCAACAGAAGTGCTAAAGTCTGCACTGGAGAAGAGGTATTTGAAAGCCCTGAATGAAGGTTCAGTTTAGCAAGAGAAACCTCAGCTTTGAAGACGTTATTGGGAGTTGTGCTGAAGTTTTCAAATTTCAAAAGGAACAAAAAAAAGTGTAAAAGCTTCAGAAAAAAAAAAATGCCATCAGTGAAAGCATTTCTCCCCAGTTCTGGGGCAGTTTGAGATGAAAGCTAACACACAGGCATTCAGTATTTTGTAAGCCAAGGTTCACCTGCTGCTATTTTGAAATGCAACATAAAATTCTGGAAACACTGCAGCATTCCTCTATGGTCACTCCCCAGGCATGAGAGACCACAGGGTGATGCTTACTATCGACAGGGGAAACTCCCAGACTATGCCAACAAAAGGAAAAAAAGGCATTAAAGTGTGTTAAAGATGTTTTCTCATCTGTTTTTTTTCCCCAACTTCACAGCCAGCTTGGCTGTTTGCTCAGGTCCTTCCTGAACATGCTGCAGACATTGCTTTTGGAGGCTGGGAACTCTTAACAACACTTTCTTTTTTAATATTATTGTTTTTTTTAATGATTCCTATTTTTCCAGCCGTTGTCACTGTCGTTGCATGACATGATTTATTCTTCATCCTGAGCTTACCGGTGGCTGCCCAATAAGAAAAGATGGCCGAGAGTCCACCAGCCTGCATTCAGACCAGGGGGAGCCAGGCAAGGGGCAGATCTCCCCTCCTCCTCTACAGTCAATGAAAGGGAGGAAGGGAGGCATGCAGCGCCAGTGCTCAGAAGTGAGGCAGTCCTCGGGTGGGAACTCACCATTCATTTCCTTTCATCCAGATAAGTATTTGCTTACTCCATCAAAAAAACCATCATCAATTGCCTGTCCTCTGCCCTACAGTTACGTTGGGATTTTGCAGTGGTTTTCCTAGAAAAGGGTGAAAATGCCAAAGGATGAAACTCTCAGCATGAGCGACTTTGAACGGTGTAACAAGTGGAGAGTGACTCCAAGCCTTCTCACTGCTCCCACCTCTCCAAATAAAGCTTTTTTTCTCCCCCTTCCATTTTCCCTCCCCCCCCCTCCTTTTTCTTCTCCCTGTGCTGATGGAGAGCCAAGGAAATGGGGAAGGGAAAGGAATGGGGAAGTCATTGGCTCTACACCACAAGGGCTGTTGTGCATCGTACCTTTGTCTTGGTGGTCTTGCTTTGGGTTGCTGAGCATAGCAACTGGACCTTTATGCCCCTCTTTGAACAGCCCCCTTCCTGTTAAACTAATTGGAAAACAAGCAGAAGCCTTCAGAAGGTGAATGTCTGTCCAGTGAGAGTCATTACATCCACCCCCTCTAATGATGTCCATGCTTCCCAGCAGCACTGCAGCCACGAGGCTCACGGGTGGTCTCACTGCTGGATGCTTTCTGAGGCTGCAGCAGATCCAGCCTTCCAAAAACCATCTGCATGAAAACAGGATAGAAGCATTTCTGCATTTATTGTGGGTGGATTATTATTTTTTTTTAATATGTTTTGTTTTGTTTTTCCCCCAAGTGGAGTCCCAGCTGATAAAGAGTTAATCAAGTTTTTTCAGGGCAAATTGCTCAGGATCAGCACTACGTGCTGCAAGATCTCTGCCCTACCCTGCTGGGCAGGGTCTGGCCCATTGCCCACAGCCGTTCCCCAGCGTTACCTGAATTTTAGGCTGGAGCAGAGGGCACGCAGTGCTGATGGAGGGTGGTGAAATGCCCTGGGGTCAGCGAGGTATCGAGCTCTGGCAGATCCTGGTGCTGCCTTGGAGCAGGGAGATATTTTCTTTCTCCTCCGTTAATCCCAAACACATGGCAGGGAGTGTGCAAGCTTGGAGTGCACATTGCAAACAGATGCAGAGAGCTAGCCTCTGCTCTGAGCTGATGTCAAAGCGTCCCCCTGACTTCTTGGGTCTTTCTTTAAATGTGCAGCAATGGGACGATGGAAAGGCTAGGGAGGCAAATGAAAAACCGCTGCCTATTAATACAGAGAAGTGCACGACGTTGTCGTTAGTTCTTGTGGATATAGGGTCACACAGGAGCACGTCAGAAGGGACAGAGTGGTAAGGAACCCAGCTCCAGGAATGATTTGCCTCCTGAGTAATCTGAATTGGGGAACAAACTCATAAAAACATCATTTCAGAGCAATTCGCCGTTCCACAATAAAAGCAGAAACACAATTTACATAGGAAACACCCCCAGGAAAACAAATGAGTGTAAGGAGTGAAAAGGGGATAGTCTGCGAGTTTGGGTCTTTCCTGCATCGTGTCCTCACCGCATATGTTTTGATTTTCTTCCCACTCCACTCCTCGTTATTCCCAGGGAGACAACAAACAGTTCCTCAGTCGGACTGCCGGTGGGAGGAGAGCTTTCTGCTTGGCAGGGCTGGAGGTGTCTCGAGCTGTTAGGAAAAACATCATTTCCCCTGGTTTCATTAGTGAGGAGGGCATGGCTGGCCAGTGGAGGGCTCCTCGCTGGGAAACCCAAATTGTGCAGGCACTGCCTGTAGGAAGTAAGCCCAGAAAGGAAAATCCACAAAACTCACCACTTTTGGAAGCAAAAATTAAAAGATGTGGTCGCAGGAGTAACTCAAACACCCTCTGCATCACATAAACTAACTACTTGCGTGGTTTTTTTGTTTGTTTGAAACTCCAAACGTTTGTTAGCACTGCCTTGGGATGAAGGAAGACTATTCATGTAGGTATGCACATGGTATGAGTGTTATCTAGGTATGGGATTCACATCGCTGGGCTGTTTTGCAGAGGTAAAAATGTTGAAGAGCACTGGTCCCAAGACAGAGCTCTGGGGGGTCCACCCGTGACCAGCCTTAGAGACATTGACCACAACACTCTGGCTGCAGCCATCCTGCTCTTCATCCACTGGGTAGTCCAGCCTTCAGACCTCTCTCTCACTAACTTAGAGATAAGGATGTGGTGTGGGACCACGTCAAAGGCCTTGCACAAGTCCAGGTAGATGACTTCAGTTACCCTTTTTTTTTTTTTTTTACCAAAACAGGAAGAGGACCCTTCTTCTCTTTGGCACAGCAGTCCTCAGTCAGAGAACAGGCTGCAAGACAGCTGCATTTTCCTCACCTCTACAGTCCTCTTGGCCCATGAGCAGCTTCATTCCCAAGTCAACAGGCTGTGGAAAATCCCATGAGCTTTGCAGGACATGGGAGCCAGTCCCATGCTCTCCATCCACTGAAATGTTGCCAAGCCATTTTCCTGCCGACACGTGTGTTTAGATTTGGAGCATCCCCACTCCAGCTCAAACGTTCTCTGTCTCAACACTGGATGGAAAGTACTGCCTGTAGCACAAAAGCAAATGGAGGACAAGGAGAAGCTCAGAGCAAGGTGTGATGCCATGCTCTGTTTCCTCTTGGCTGTGCAGATGGAGGCTGGTAGCAACAGGAAACACTCCTCTTACAGGGCTGCCTTTCACATGGACTGCTGATAGCAGTGTGTTCACAGCCCTCACTACCTGGGGGCATCTTGATCCTACAGCTGTTGGGTTTGCATCACCAGATATGCACCTACCTATGTGCATCAGGGTCCCTCTGAGGGTGGCCACGGCCCTGGGGCTCTGCAGTCTCACAGTACTGGAAGAAGGGCTTAGGAAAATAACTCAGTTATCACCAATGATTATGATACGTTTTCCTTAGCTTTTCTTAAAAACTTTCTTATAAACACTTGTTGATAAAAATAGAAAAATGAACGAAGATTTTCCTCAAAATGAAAAAATAATAATATTCATAAATGAGTATACAAATAGGCATGCTTGTGCATGTGATAGCATAACGTGTGTGTGCTCACGCCTGTCTGCAAAGTCTTGCTGGGCAGTCACTGATCCGTCCTGCTACAATCTGAATTTTGGAAGCCTTTTTTATTTGATGTTGTTGTTTTTTCCCCCTTGTATTTAGAGTTGCTTGCTTCTCTACTTCCTTCCATGCTTTTTTAAGTAACCCCAAGGTTCTTGGCAGCCTGGCTGATGCATTGCATTGCGTGTGCCGGCTCCTGGTGTTGCTGTCTGGGAGGAGCTGGAAGAGGGAGGGCAGGGAGAGGGGCCCACATCTCCATGGGTTGGGGTCTGAAATCACCAAATGCTAACATTTCAGCAGAAAGATGATGTACAGCTGACAGATGGAGACAGATAAACCACCATAGAAACAATCATAGAATGGAATCACAGAATCATAGAATGGCCTGGATTGAAAAGGACACAATGCTCATCTAGTTTCAACCCCCTGCTATGTGCAGGGTTGCCAGCCACCAGACCAGGCTGCCCAGAGCCACATGCAGCCTGGCCTTGAATGCCTGCAGGGATGGGGCATCCAAAACCTCCTTGGGCAACCTGTTCCAGTGCCTCACCACCCTCTGTGTGAAAAACTTCCT